>BQNB010013523.1:3519-56019 GCA_026074375.1 Tanacetum coccineum
CCTTTCTACCTAAAGGCAATTCAACCACTTCCCAAGTGTCATTACTATATAAGGCATTCATTTCATTATTCATTGCCTCAATCCAGTGCTGATCCTTACTTGCTTCATAAAAACTTTTTGGTTCAAAACTTTTATTTAGTTCAGTGGTAAAACATCTGTTAACTGTACTAAGATTAACATAGCTTACATAATTTTCTAAACCATACTTAACTTTTGAATCAACAACAAAATCATTATATCTTTTTGGAAATACTGAAGACCTTTCAGACCTTCTAACATGAGGAGCACTAGTAGTAGGGACAGAATCAGATATAGGTTCAGAAGCAACAACATCATCCTCAGAATTAGTAGTTGTAGGATCAAAGGTTGCAGCCATTTCATCCTCACTAGCAGAGCCATTGGAACCTTGTGAATGTCCCAAATCATTCACATTCTGGTCAAAAGTTGAACTGCTAGTAACAGGAGAATTGCTACCATCACTTTGATCCCTAGCATTTTTATTATGATCATCATTGGATGTGTCAGGATTCTCATATACAATCTCATCAAAGAAATTTACATGATCCAAATCCTGACAAGCCAGATTCATGTCTTGTGGTTGTCTAATCTTAAAAGGAAACACTTTCTCAAAAAACCTTACATCTCTAGAATATATGAACTGTTTCCTTTCAAGACTATACAGCTTATACCCTTTTTTAAAAGAAGCATAACCCACAAGAACACATTTTTCAGCCCTACTACCAAACTTATCATGCAAGTTTAAAACAGTTGCATAACACAAGCATCCAAAAACTCTTAGATGCTTAAGACCAGGTTTTCTATCAAAAACAAGCTCAAAAGGAGATTTTCCATTCAGCACTGAACTGGGCAACCTGTTAATCAAGTAAGCAGCTGTCATAATACATTCAGACCACAAATTTAAAGGTAATCCCCCCTGAAACAGAAGGGATCTAGCAACATTAAGCAGATGCCTATGTTTCCTTTCAACTATACCATTTTGTTGAGGTGTATAAGCACAAGTAGTCTGATGTATAATACCATTTTCAGCGCAAAACTTAGAAAATTTTTGATTAACAAACTCAGTCCCATTATCACTTCTAAAAGCTTTAACCACCTTATTAAACTGATTTTTAATCAAATTATAAAATGTTAATACACAGTCAAAAACCTCATCTTTCCCTTTTAACATATACACCCAGACAGATCTGGTATAGTCATCAACAATAGTAAGAAAGAATCTGAATCCTTCCTTACTAGAGACTTTGTAAGGCCCCCAAAGGTCAAGATGAACCTAAATGACCAAAAACAGACAAAAACTGCCAAATATATGTTTGTTTTGCATTTGTATTGTGCAGGAAGTGGATATCAACAAAAAGACAGAAAACCAAGCCAAAATGACAAAACTGAGCATGGAATGGAAAAGACTGTGCAAAATCAAGGCCAAAGTCCAAAAATGCCAAAGTCAGAGTCAATACTGAAGAATCAGCAGTCAAACCGGAGCCGGAACTGAAGAATACTATTGGATGAAATCTTAACCCATCTGATGGGCCGGGAACAGTCCCCAAAACTTTCATCTCCCTCAAATCCTGAGGTAATACAAAACACTTTTTTTCATTAAAGCAACCAATTAACACTATCTTTTGCCACTTATGGACAGACATTTAAATGCTCACACATATTCAGGGCACAACCAACCCATCATAAAGGGTTAAGGTTTTGCTTAAAACCATAATCTCCAACACATTGTTTTAAAACTGCCTCCGTCCCCTTAGGATGTGAGACCTTTAAACCAAGATTGGAAATATTGATTTACATTAACCAAAACCTTATCAGTATATGTTAAATGTTGATTTGCACCTGAATCAACAATTACACCAGCTGCAACAAGTCAGAGTGCAATGACTATTATTGGAATAAAAAACTTATTGAAATTTTTTATGACAAGTCTGCTTTGATTAAAAATAGTACCTGCCATATTGGCCTGCACTCCTTTTCCATTATTCAAAGAATTATCTTTGATTAAAGATATGATTTTAGACAACTGGTCATCAGAAAAGGTAGATGAATTACTAGAACCAACAGAGTTATGATTAATGAATCTTCTATTAAAATTTTGAATACCCTGATTTATCACCCAGAAGTAAGTAATGTTATTATTTATTTATTTACTCTATCCAAAATCAACAGGGTAACCAATAAGTTTGAAGCATCTATCAATAGAGTGTCCATTAAAACCACAATTTTCACAAACAAGTTGAGACCCACCATTGGTCCTTCTATTTCCACCACCAGAAGGTCTAGAACCATTATTATTCCTAGAGGAGTTACCAGAGTTGGGGGGTCTCTGGCTAACACCCCTATTACTCACACAAGAACTATAAAAAATCAACAAAAAAGAAAAGAAAACAAACTGAGATCTCTGAGATGTTTTCTACTACAGATGTTAGAAACAACTCTATGAGATTCCTCACTAGAAATAACAGCATAGGCACCTCTAACATCAGGTAAAGGATCTCTAGATAAAATGTTACTTCTAATTTGCATGTAAGAATCATCTAAGCCCATTAAGAACTGCATAAGTTTCATAAGAGAATTATGCTTTTTAAAATCCTCAGCAGCATGACAAGTACATCTAGGTAACTGAACTAAAGCATCAAATTGTTTCCACAAAGCATATCAGCCGAATGATAGTAATCAAGCCCCCCAATAGAAAGTACCATTCATGTCTTAAAGAATTAATCTTATGATGCAAATTAAAATAACAGAACCAATCAACCTTACATATGTCTCTTTTAAATTCATCCCAAACATGTTAGCTTCTTGTTGAGAAAATTTCCCCAAAAACAATCCTCTGATATAGAATTTAAAATCCATCCCAATACAAATTGCAATTAAACTCTGTCCCATTGGTCCTACCCAAATTTCATCAGTATTAGATCTCCTACAAGTATCCAATCCCAATACATACCATGTTTATAAATCCTTTCCTTCTAAAGCAAGAACATACACAAAGACCACACTTGATCATTTTTCAGACCCTTACGCATTTTAGAACACAACATAAGAGTAGCAGAGTCATTATGATGCAAATGCAAAAGGACTACTCATATCAACTTACTAATACATAAGTAACATTATTTACTCATCAGAATCATCATCAATGAAACTCAACTATCATAAAAAACATGGATAGACAAATACAAATAAAAGAAATAGAAACTACAAAGAACAAAAAACAAGAACAACAACTTAACTGAATCAAACTAAGTTCCCAGGCTTCCAAACCATTCAAGACGGTTGGTCAAGGGCAAGATTCAGTCAAGGATCCAGATAATCAAATACACAAACTGAAATAAGAATAAAGAAAGAAGGGTGTAAGAGGTGTTACAGAGCTCTCAAGAGATCACACAGCGGAAAAAGAGATGTTTCTTTTAGATTCACTTAGTCTAGAAGATAACAATATCCAAGCGATACCCAGAACCAACCAAACCCTAATTTCTCAAGAAATTAGGGAAATCTCTTTAAACGAACCAATCAAGAACCACAAACCCTAATTTCTCAAAATTGGGGATTTATCAAAAAACTAATAGATCCAGTTAAATCAATAACTGATCTATAAAAATACGCAGTTTAATAGAAAAAAAAATTTTTAATTGATTTAAAGAAGATGATAAAAGAGCAAGATTGGGGAACCTGGCTCTGATACCATGAAAAAATTTATGAAGATTTTAACAAATGTCACTTGAATCTTAATCCAAAACAAGGTAAGTAAAACTAAACAACCAGAAGATTAAATAAACACCCCAAAAGATTACCACAGCTACTCTGGTGTAATCCTATTGATTATGTATCAATAGTACTATTACAATCAAACCCAGAAAAACAGAAGATCAAGATGATCTCAATCACCCGAATGTATACAACTTTGAGAGAAATATGAAAACAATGAGAGAATCGTAAAAATTGTGTAAACCCTAACAAGGGATAAGAAGAATATATATAGCCCAGCAACACTTTCCAAGAATCCAATAATGACAGCAACAGTCCCTCAACCTTCTCTTTATATTCTTTCTGAATCCAAAATAACAAACCCTGCACAAACAACTTTCAACAATGACACAGTTAGCCCCTGAACTATTTTTCCAGGCTAAATATCATAATTCTAACAATAATAATACGTCATAGTTTCCCTGCCAAACCATGCATCTCGAAGGTACAAACACTGACACTGACTGGGAAAAAATCGATTCCTTAGTCAGGGTATGAATCTATGGCATTATTTAGTTATTTTATAAGGAAAAAATATGTTCATAGAATAAGTATATGAACGTTTATGATGACTCTTTATTTTGACATAACAAGCGTGATTACCCGCGCGTTGCTGCGGGTCGTTAATTTTTTTCGCGTAGTTGCGAGGCATTATTATTTTTTATTTTTTTTATTGTATTTTGTGCGGGTTTATTTTTTCTGTCTCATGTTTAATAGTGCGGGTTAATTTTTGCGTTAAAATTTTATTTTTTTTCTATTCTATTTTTTATTTGTGCGAGTTTATTTTTTCGGTCTCATGTTTAATAGTTTGTTTTTTTTTATATGGGCTTATGTGTTGGGCCCCATGTCGCGAATATTTTTTTATCTGAATAAGTCAATATTTTTGTAGTTTTTTATTTTTATTTTATGCCGAGCGGTTTTTTTTACATTGCATACGAAAAAAAAGCCAAATGGGTTGGCCCAAATTGGGAGCCCAAAGGGCCGAGTACTGTAGCGTGTGGAACAAAACTACGTCGTTTTATTCTACGCGAGACATTATTTTTTTTATTTTGTGTGGTTTTATTTTTTCGGCCTCATGTTTAATAGTTTGTTTTTTTTCTTATATGGGCTTATGTGTGGGGCTCATATTTAAATGTTTCTTTTTTTGGCTATACAGGTTTTTTTTTTAATATAATTTTATGGGAACATGGCGTTTTTTTATTGTATTCTGTGTGGGTTTATTTTTTCGGTCTCATGTTTAATAGTTTGTTTTTTTATATATGAGCTTATGTGTTGGGCCTCATGTCGTGGGTATTTTTCTTATCTTAATAAGTCAATATTTTTGTATTTTTTTTTATTTTGTGCCGAGCGGTTTTTTTTACATTGCGTACAAAAAAAAGAAGCCAAATGGGTTGGCCCAAATTGGGAGCCCAAAGGGCCGAGGACTGTAGCGTGTGGAACAAAACTACGTCGTTTTATTCTACGCGAGACATTATTATTTTAATTTTTTTTATTTTGTGCGATTTTATTTTTTCGGCCTCATGTTTAATAGTTTGTTTTTTTTTCTTATATTGGCTTATGTGTTGGGCTTATGTTTAAAGATTTATTTTTTTGGCTATACGGGGTTTTTTTTAATATAATTTATGGGAACGTAGGCTTTAAATGAGAATCGCGCGTTACTGCAAGACGTTTTTTATTGTATTTTGTGCGGGTTTATTTTTTCGGTCTCATGTTTAATAGTGCGGGTTAATTTTTGCGTTAAAATTTTATTTTTATTCTTTTCTATTTTTTATTTGTGCGGGTTTATTTTTTCGGTCTCATGTTTAATAGTTTATTTTTTTATATATGGGCTTATGTGTTGGGCCTCATGTCGCGGGTATTTTTTTATCTGAATAAGTCAATATTTTTGTATTTTTTTTTCAATTTTGTGCCAAGCGGTTTTTTTTACATTGCCTACAAAAAAAAAAACCCAAATGGGTTGGCCCAAATTGGGAGCCCAAAGGGCCGAGCACTGTAGCGTGTGGAACAAAACTACGTCGTTTTATTCTACGCGAGGCATTATTTTTTTTATTTTTTCGGCCTTATGTTTAATAGTTTTTTTTCTTTTTCTTATATGGGCTTATGTGTGGGGCTTATGTTTAAAGTTTTTTTTTTTGCTATACGGGTTTTTTTTAATATAATTTTATGGGAACATGAGCTTTAAATGAGAATCGTGCGTTACTGCAGGGCGTTTTTTAATTGTATTTTATGCGAATTTATTTTTTCGGTCTCATGTTTAATAGTGCGGGTTAATTTTTGCGTTAAAATATTATTTTTATTCTTTTCTATTTTTTATTTGTGCGGGTTTATTTTTTCGGTCTCATGTTTAATAGTGCGGGTTAATTTTTATGGGCTATTTATTTGTTGGGCCTAAGTTGTCAATATTTTGTAGTTTGTTTTTTCTATTTTATGCGAGAGATTTTTTTTACATTTGCTAAAAAAAAAAAAAAAAATTTGCCAAATGGGACGGGCCAATTGAGAGTCCCAATTCCCTGGTCCAAAAATGGGGTAAAAACATGTACTGTAGCAAGGGGGGAAGAAACGGTATCGTTTCCAACCCCCTTATAGTATAGTATATAATTCAAAAAAAAACTTCCTATATTGTTATTGTTAGTTGGTAAGAGTATATACGATTTTGGAAAATAATTTTATAAAAATAGATGATTTGTTTTATCATAATTGGGGAAACCTTTTGTAGCAAGTTTTTGTAAAGATTAGGAAAATATATTTGCCCCATGTTCGGCCATTATAGATTTAATTCTTATGTCTAATCAAAGGTTGTATATTTATACACAATATTAAATGGTAATCTATTTTTCTACACATCTAGCTTGTGTAACAAGTTCTCTAATACACATTTGGTTTTTTTACAAGGATTGTAACTCGTTAAAGAGTTGAGATAGTTTGCTACACATCATGCTATTCAATTTACATAAGAATAACAAAAGTTTTCATTAATAATAAATAAAGTTGGACATGCATAACACAGGACAATTGACATAAGAATGACATAAGTTTTCTCATTATTACCTAGTAAAGTTACTGGGTGAAATATGGCTCCAGTTGTTCCATCCACTTAGTTGTATTTTTCATTTTTTGTAGAACAAGCTTCATCAAACCTTCAACAACATTGGTATCACTTTCCATTCGATGTTCCGCAGAGTCTATTATGTCCAACAATGTCTTGATCTCTTTACGAACCAAGTCTATCCATATCCGATCCAGTTGTGCCGTTGTAGCTCCGGCAAGTTGTTCGACATCAACATGAACATCAATTTGAGAGTTTGTGTTTGTGTTTGAATTTGCCTAACAAAAATAGCATGATTAAACAACACATCAATTAAACAAACACAATCTGTATAATGCTTATTCAACTCAATACTTAATAGTTAACCACAAACTGTGTTATTTTTATTCAACTCATTTACATTATTTTAAAATGAAAATCACAATACATGATTTAAGGTCCAAACTCTAATGCATTATTCTGGTTAAAATCGATACATGTTTAGGTTTTTTTTCCTATAACACCTGGAGCACATTGTATAACTTGCACTTGGTATAATGTCATCCCAACTCCAGTTAATTGGTGATGTAATGTTCTCTTCCTCGTCACCTTCATCATCACTTGAGATGACAATAATGTCATCCCAATTCCAGTTAATTAACTTAGGGTTGAAGAAAGGATTAGGATGTGGAGCAAGTTATGGGGGAGCAGGTTTTGGGGGAGGAGCTTGTTGCGGAGCAGCTTGTTGCAGAGCGAGATGAACCTATAAGTACAAAACACAATATATGAGTTCAAAGTAAACATGACGTAGTTAAACCATTTCAGAATGTAGTAAACTAAACAAAATGAACCTCAAGAACGACATGAATGTTAAATTCATTTTTGAGTTCCATGTGTCGACATTGTGCTAATGCAATAAAAAAGAGAATGATATGAATCAAGGGTTCATGGCTTGTTTATATAGGCATTGGGTTGTGTTTAAAACTTGAAATTCAAAAAATTAAAATATTCCCGCCAAAGTAATTATGTGTATTGAGTTTTTTGACAGCTACTATATTTCCAATAGTGTGTAGATGAAGTTTGACAGCCTATTGTGTGTATACTAATTCCTAAATTAAACAGCCCATTGATGACAGCCCATCATGTTTCCTTAGATAGGTGTATATTTTCAACATTCAGTTTTTGAACAACTCGTCCAGCCCATTGAAGTTTTCAACATTTCTAGTAATCCTCATATGTAGAGTATACTTTCCTTAATTAAAATTAAGTTTTCACTTTTTCACTTTTCAAGATTTGTGTCAAAATGCTTTATAGATAGCATAGATACTGTTTAAAAATGGTTAAACACATAAATAAGCTATTGCATTTCTTAGTTTTTTACGAAGCTAATGGGCCTAGAGACATGAAAAAAATGGTTTATTATATGATACACAACCATCGATATTCGAAAGTTGTGAACTTATCAACGGGCCAAGTAAAGGTATACGAGTTTGACCAAGGACGAAATCGAACCCAAAGTTTCCCTACAAGGACGTTGCCGGCAATTTTTGAATCATACAAACAAAACGTGCAATTTGGCCAAACCACGAGAACGATTTTTGCAATTTACTCTTAATGTGTCGTTGTGTGTAGGTAATTATATTATCAAGTTTTACTAGTTATATTTTGCCGACTTTACCTATAAATTAACACTAACGGGCAGTGTACCCGATCGATTGTAGGTTCGTTGGTAAGTAAGGTGTCGATCACTAAGAGTGAGCGTTAATAATTTATGTATCAATATTTTATTTATCTATGTTATTCATAATTAAACCTAATTAAACCTAAGCTAATGCAAAGAGGGGGCGTTTCAGCCTGAGAGACTGGCACGAGTTGTGGTTTAATAAAGCGATAAATAAGACAGTTAACACACACAAGCAGATAAACAAACGATAAAGAAGCGGTCAAGCACTAATGTAAGGAAAACGTATTAACCAAGTTTAATTAAGTAAGATGTATGAATTGTGTATTTTGTTAGGAATACGAAATTCCTAGAAAAGTCTCGGTCACTTCATAGATATCGGTAGTTAGCTCGTCAAGTTAATATTTGGAAACTTACTTAGGTAGTAAGACCAAGGCCCATGGATAAGTCCATTAAGCAAAGGCCCATCCGCCCCTTGTAAGTATATATATACACCTATCCATGCCTTGGAGAGGTGGTTGGTTGGTTTTATTTCTCATATAGTTCAACAAGTATTTTCTCTCTCATCTTTCTCTTACTAAAACCTTCCTCCCAAAGTCTTTCTCTATCTAACATTTCTTGCTAAATATTTCTTTATAAAGTTTTCGTGTAGTTTTTCCTCTAAATACCATTCGTCTTTTGATTTTTTCTTAGTTTTTAAGCTTAAAATCCACACTAAAAGATCATCTATATAGGTAGCTTTGATCTAATATCCTTGGATATAGGTGTGTGTGCTTAGATTCATAAAAAAATCTCTTAGTTTTTTTGTCATTTGTGTTTGTAAGCTTTAAAAAGGTCAAAATCTTGATTTTTAATTTTTCGGCTTAAAAACCTTAAAGTTTTCATTTTTCTTGTCCCTATAGGCTTAGTAACACTTTTGGTACAAAATTTTTTAGAAAACAATCGTCAAAAACGTGTCTTTTTGAGCTTTGAAAAATTGGGTTTTCGTGGAGTACCGATCTAGTCAGTGCCGATCTAGTCAGTTGTAGTGTGTGCCGATCTTAGGTCTAGTGCCTGATCTTGTCAGTTGTAGTGTTTACTGTGACGATCTAGTCAGTGTTTTTGCCGATTAGTCAATTTGTAGTGTGTGAGATATATGTTAGTGCGATTGGAGTGTCCGATCTGTCAGTCTTTAGTCCTAAGTGCGATCAGTGCTGATCTAGTCAGTGCCGATCTAGTCAGTTGTAGTGTGTGCCGATCTAGTCAGTGTCGATCTAGTCAGTTGTAGTGTGTGCCAATCTAGTCAATTTCCAGCCTCAGCCAATCTAGTCAACTTCAGAGATTGCCGATCTAGTTCCTTCTTCAAAGCACTACCGATCTAGTTACTACTACAAAGTGCCGATCTAGTTTACTCTACAAGACTACCGATCTAATTACTTCATCAGTGTCTACCGATCTAGTTTCTTCAAGACCACCGATCTACCATTTTTGAAGACAACCGATCTAGTTGATTTCATAAGACAACCGATCTAGTAATTTTGATTGAACCCGATCTAAACAATTCTCAAAAGACAACTTTAATTCAAACACAATTTCTTTCTGCCACCGTTCGATCCGATAATAATCCTTAAACATACAAAGTCAAAAATGTCTTCTCTTGCCGAATTCGCTCTCCTTAATGGTACCGATAACAGACCCCCAATGTTGGATAAGGTTATGTACGACTTGTGGAAAAGTAGAATGGAGCTGTACATGGAAAACCAAGAAAATGGTTACTTGATCCTTGAATCTATCAGAAATGGTCCCCTTGTTTGGCCAATGATTGAAGAAAATGGGGAAATGAGAAGAAAGAGAGTTCTTGAACTGTCAGCACCCGAGAAACTTCAATATGAAGCTGATGTCAAGGCAACAAACATCATTCTTCAAGGTGTTCCAGCAGACGTCTATGCACTTATGAGTCACCATCGTGTAGCCAAGGATGTATGGGAACAAATTAAGCTGTTAATGCAAGGAACATCATTGACTAAGCAAGAAAGAGAGTGCAAGTTATATGATGTTTTTGATAAGTTTGCTTACATTAAAGGAGAAACCCTGTCTCAGTACTACCACGGATTTGCTCAATTGAGCAACGATATGTACATCTACCAGATGAGGTTGCAACAGTTTCAAGTCAACACAAAGTTCTTGAACAGTCTTCCTCCTAAATGGAGCAAATTTGTGACTGATGACAAATTGGTGAAGGATCTGCATGTCACAAACTTTGATTAGCTTTTTTTCTCATCTTGAACACCATGAAGCACATGCAAATGAAATTCGTCTTTTGAAGGAACGAAGTCATGATCCGTAGGCACTTGTCGCAAACCACCAATACAACACTTATTAAACAGCAGCATACAACAACCCCTAGCAGCAACGCTTATTATCTCAGTATGGAGTTACTTATCCCAATCAGCAGTATTCAGTGAGTCACCCATCAAACCCTCAAGCAGTTACTTACCAATCAACTGCACCTCAAACCATTTACCAATAACCACAAGCTATCTCTCATATTGATTATCAACCACAACAGACAGAGTTTCCTGCTTTAGACTCTGGTCTTGCAGTCCTTGTGTTTAACAAAGGTGATGACCCAATTAATGCAATCAACAAGATGATGTCGTTCTTATCTATAGTGGTTACATCTCGTTTCCCTTACACGAATAATCAGCTAAGAAATTCTTCAAATCCTCAACAACATGCAACGATTCAGGATGGAAGAGTTACTGTTCAGCAGGTGCAAGGAAGACAAAACTCGTTTGGAACTGGTTTGTCTGGAACAAAGTCTACAAGTCAAAGGGTGGTCAAGTGCTTTAACTGTCAAGGAGAAGGTCACATGGCAAAGCAAGAAAAAGTTTTGTTAGTAAAAGCACAAGGGAATGGAAAGGTTCTGAACAAAGAAGAGTTAGAATTATTGGCGAATCCAGGTGTTGCTCAAGGCCCTGTCACTCAGTCTGTCATCACTCAAAATGCTACTTATCAAGTTGTTGATTTGGATGCATATGACTCTGATTGTGATGAACTCAACATTGCCAAAGTTGCTCTCATGGTGAATTTATCTCATTATGGTTCAGATGCTCTCGCTGAGGTACACAATCCTGATAATATGGATAACAATACGTTAAATCAAGCTGTGCAGGTAATGTCGTCTTTTGAACAGTCGAATGTTATGAACTATTCAAAGACTGAGATAACTAGTGATAGCAATATCATTCCTTATTCTCATGATCTGATTGAATCACAACAAACGGTTGTTCAGAATTCTAACTCATCTGCACAACAAGATGCACTGATATTATAAATCTAGACAATAAAAGTGTCAATGATACTTTAACTGCTGAGCTTGAAAGATATAAGGAATAAGTTAAAGTTTTGAGAGAAGGACAAAATGCTGATTTAAAGAGTAAAGATAACGTTTCAGATTCATGTGCACAGTTTGTAGAGATTGATCGTCTTAAACAAACTCTTTCTGAACATTTAAAAGAAAAGAAATCTTTAATGCAAACAGTTACTCTTCTTAAAAATGACTTTAAGAAAGAAGAATCTAGAAAAATTGATAGAGAGATTGCTTTTGAAAAAAAGATCAAACAGCTGGATAATATTGTTTTTAAAAGAGATCAATCTGCATAAACTGTACACATGTTGATGAAACCTCAGTTTTTCTATGATCATACCACTAAACAAGCTCTAGGTTTTCAAAATCTTTTCTATCTGAAGAAAGCTCAGCAGTTGGAACCAAAGATTTATGATGGTAATGTCATTAAGAATACTAGTGCTATTGTGTTTCCTGATTCCGAAGAAACCCTTATGCTTGCTAAAGGGAGTCCTTGAAAAATGATTTTAAAACAACAAGACCCGATGATGGTAGAAAAGAAAGTTAATACTAAACCAGTCGATTATGCTGTTCTTAACCAACTTTCTCAAGATTTTAAAACACGATTTGTTCAACAAACTGAATTATCTGCTGAACAAGCCTTTTGGTCTCAGAATTCTTTGAATTTTTTCAAACCCACTCCTTCTTTTAGACCCACCAAAGTTGAGGTTCGAAAAGAACTTCCTAAATTCAGCATGGTTAATACGATTTTAACGAAACTTAAACACCATCTTGCTGGCTTTGACGTGGTTGTCAAAAAAGAACCACGGCAACAGCCATCACCGAGGGCACGTGGGGGTTTAAACACACAAAAGCTTGTTTTAAGGATGAAATAATTCCATTTATAAAAGCTCTAAAGGACTTATTTAATACATTCGATCAATATTTAATTGACGAACTTTATGAAGTCCAAAATGTCTTTCATCAAATGGAATAAGCTATGGAACAACATCGTTTAGAGTCTAAAACGTTTGAAGTTAAAATTAATCAAGTTTTGAACGAAAATAAACGACTCTTGGAACAAGTAATAAGCAAAGATATTGTGAATATAATTGTGAATTCTTCTGTGGATAATACTTATGTGAATATGCATGAATGTGAAAAGTGTCTCAAACTTGAGACTGAGCTTCTTAACAAAACAGATTTCATTGAAAAGGAGATTTATGACAAACTGTTCAGAAGTTATACCACTCTTGAAAAACACTGCATCTCTTTAGAAATTGATACTCAACTTAATCAGAAATTTTTTCAAAAAGACAATTCTATTTCAAATCAAAGTGCTCTAAGTTTTGATCAATATTTTGAAATAAATGAATTGAAAGCTCAGTCACAAGAGAAAGACACAGTAATAAAAAAGTTGAAAGAGAGAATTAAATCTCTAAGTGGAAAAATGAATGAGGACAAGATTAAAAAGGACTTAGAGGAGATTAAAACAATAAATATTGAATTGGATCATAGGGTGTCAAAGTTTATTGCTGAGAATGAGCATTTAAAACAGACCTATAAGCAACTTTATGACTCGATTAAACCAGCACGTATTCGATCAAAAGAACAATGTGACGATTTAATTAATCAAGTCAATCTAAAGTCTATGGAAATCTCTGATTTAAATGCATGTCTTCAGGAAAAAGTTTTGGTAATTACCGCTCTCAAGGATGATTTAAGGAAACTTAAAGGAAAAGCACTAGTTGATAATGCTATTACGAAACACACTATTAATCCAGAGATGCTTAAGATAGATGTGGAACTAATAACCCCTAAATTGTTAAATAATAAGACAGCTTACTCTGCCTATATTAAGCACACTCAGGAAGAAGCTGCAGTTCTTAGGGATCTAGTTGAACATGTTAAAGAAAATTATCTACTAGATCATCCCTTAGAATCTGCCTGTAGGTATACTAAACGAATCCAGGACTTGCTTACAAACATCAGTCCAACCTGCCCTAGTATCAACAATACTGGTGAAAAATTAGTGGCTGTCACCCCAAAGAACAAGGGTAAAAGAGTTAGATTCACTGAGCCAGTCACATCCTTAGAAAACAAACAAACAACCTCTTCATTAAACCTAGTATCTAACAAACCTGCATTGTCATCTACAAGAGTAAGACCATCTACTAGTGCTAGCGGATCACAGCTTTCAGGCAATACCAAGAAAGATAAGATTCAGCGACCATCAAGTAGTACTCTGAAGAATAAAGTAGAAGCCTACCCTAGGACTATTAAATCTAGTTTGAAAAATAAGAATAGTGTTGTTAAACCGAAAGGAACTGCAAATGTGCATCATTCTAAGCTTAATGCGAATTCTAAACCTCTATGTGTTAAGTGTAATGGTTGCATGATTTTTGATAATCATAATTTGTGTGTTCTTGATTTTATCAATAACGTGAATGCTCGTGCTAAATCTAAATCTGTTAAGAAAAGTTCTAAGAGAAAAGTTTGGAAACCAACAAGAAAAGTGTTCACAAATATTGGATACACTTGGAGACCTACTGGTCAGACCTTCACTATAGTAGGAAATGTGTTCCCTTTAACTAGGATTACTACACCTGCTGAACTGCCCCCTAGGAAACCAATTGCTCTAAAAACTGATACACATAAACCTGTAGTAACATTAGTTTACTCAAGGAAACTAAGAAATCTAAAACTGATGTTCTCATTAGCAAAACTAAGATTGTTAAATCTATATCTGCTAACAATAAGGAACCCAGTACCTCTTGGGTATCCATAGTTTCCGATGTTCCATCTTCCTATCTTGATGAATGCAGGTTGTCCAAATTGTTATCTGGTATTTAGACTCTGGCTGCTCCAAGCATATGACCGGAGATCGCTCTCAGCTAACTAATTTCGTTAATAAATTTTTGGGTACTGTCAAATTCAGAAATGATCACATGGAAAAGATATTGGGATATGGTGACTATCATATTGGGAAGGTTACAATTTCAAGGGTTTACTACGTGGAAGGACTTGGACATAACTTATTCTTCGTTAGGCAATTCAATGATTCGAACCTTGAAGTTGCTTTTCGTCAACAATATGTATACTCTGTCTCTTGGAGATATGATGGTGTCTGTAGACAACACTTCAGGCCCCGTTCCTCAAAAAAAAAGAAAGGTGTACGCTTCAGTGTGCTTTATCTTCAAAAGAAGAGAAATCTTCTTGTTTTCGACCATGCTCATCAACAATGATATGTTCTCACATGCTCGGATATTATTTAAGTGGATCAACATACATTAACTTGTATTTTAGCTTACTTAGTTAATCAAAAAAGTGGCAATCACATATGCAATTTTTGAAGGGGAGAATAGTGAGCAAAATATGGTCAAAAGTTGATTGATTTTTCAAATGGTCAACATGGCTTCTGAACACAGCAGTTCAGGATCCGCACTTCATGAAATGACTCTTGCAACAATAAGTTTAGGACTTGTGCCAAACCATCCTACTTCAACACCATTTGTACCACCTTTAAGAAATGATTGGGATTTACTGTTTCAACCACTATTTAATGAATTACTCAACCCTCCATCAAGTGTTGATTGCCCAGCCCCTGAAGTATTTTCTCTAATTGCTAAAGTTGTTGCTCCAGTTCCCGCTGCATCAATTGGTTCACCTTCCTCAACAATTGTTGACCAGGATGCACCATCACCAAGTAACTCTCAAACAACACCCGAAACTCAATCTCCTGTCATTCCTAATGATGTTAAAGAAGATAATCATGACTTAGATGTTGCACACATGAATAACGATCCGTTCTTTGGTATTTTAATTCCAGAAAATGATTCTGAAGCATCTTCGTCTTCAGATGTTATTCCTACTGTTGTGCCCACTGCTTCTCCTAACTCAGAACACCTTACCAAATAGACCAATGATCATCCTTTAGACAACATCATCGGTGAACTCAAAAGTCCTATTTTCATAAGACTCCAACTCTATGAACAAGCCTTATTTTGTTACTATGATGCCTTTCTCACATCAGTTGAACCAAAATAACTATAAAGACGCGTTAACTCAAGCATGTTGGATTGAAGCAATGCAAAAGGAACTTAATGAATTTGAACGTCTTGAAGTCTAGGAACTCGTTCCTCATCTAGATAAAGTGATGGTTATTACTTTAAAATGGATCTACAAGGTAAAACTTGATGAATTATGAGGTATTCTAATGAACAAGGCTCGATTGGTTGCCTGTGGTTACCATCAAGAAGCGGGAATTGATTTTGAGGAATCTTTTGCTCTAGTGGCTAGACTTGATGCTATTCGAATTTTCCTTGCATATGTTGCTCATATGAATTTGATCGTCTACCAAATGGATGTCAAGACGGCATTTTTAAATGGCATTCTGCGCGAAGAAGTTTATATCAGCCAACCGAACGGGTTTATGGATCAAGATAATCTGAATCACGTGTATAAGCTTAAGAAGGCTCTTTATGGGTTGAAACAAGCTCCTCACGCGTGGTACGACCTATTGTCGAAGTTTCTACTCTCTCAGGAATTCTCTAAAGGAACCGTGGATCCCACACTGTTCATCAAAAGACAAGGCAAAGATATTCTCCTGGTACAAATTTATGTTGATGATATAATCTTTGCGTCTACTACACCTGAATTATGTGACCAATTTTCTAAAATAATGTGTTTAAATTTTAAGATGTCGATGATGGGCAAAATATCATTTTTTTTCTAGGACTACAGATTTCACAAAGTCCCAGAGGCATCTTTATAAACCAGTCTAAATTTGTTCTAGAATCTTTGAAAAAATATGGTATGGAATCTAGTGACCTCGTGGATACTCCCGTGGTGGAGAAATTCAAACTGGATGAAGATACACAAGGGAAAGCCGTTGATCCTACACACTATCGTGAAATGATTGGAACCCTTATGTATCTCACAGCCAGTAGACCAGACCTTACATTTGATGTATACATGTGTGCCCGGTATTAGGCAAAGCCTACCGAAAAGCACTTACATGCTGTAAAAAGAATCTTTAAATACCTAAGAGGAACCGTAAATAGGGGACTCTGGTATCCAAAGGATTCTTCTATTGCTCTAACTGCTTATGCAGACGCTGATCGTACGGGTTGCCAAGATACGAGACGAAGTACATCTGGATGTATGCAATTATTGGGAGACAGACTTGTTAGCTGGTCATCAAAAAGGCAGAAAAGCGCTGCGATATCCAGTACATAAGCTGAATATATAGCCTTGTCAGGCTGTTGTGCTCAAGTCCTTTGGATGAGATCACAGCTTACCGACTATGGCCTTGGATTCAATAAAATTTCAATGTACTGTGATAACAAAAGCGCTATAGCCTTATGCTGCAACAATGTTCAACATTCTCGATCAAAACATATTGACATCAGATTCCACTTCATAAAAGAGCAAGTTGAACGGAGTAGTAGAGCTTTACTTTGTCAATACGGAGTTTTATGGAGTTGGACTGGTAAGGGTCATCTTCAATAAAGCATTGGAGAGAAAGAATTGGAACTCTTATCAACAAGCTGGAATACGGAGTATTTCAACGAAGACTGAAAAACAATTGGCTGTTGAAGTTGATGCAATAGTGGCAGGGTACCTATCAAAATATCTTGTATTATGCTATATATATTATTTAATAAAACCATAAAAACCAAAAAGATTTTTCATTTTCAGAACACTTTTATAAAAACAAAATACAAAAATATAAAATCATTAAAACAAAAAAAATGAGAAAAATATAAAAAGAGGTAATAATGGCATGTCTTCTGAAAATCAATAACATTTACGGTCTTAGAAATGTCATTCAATATTGATATGAGGCTTGTATTGTAAATGAAAGTTCGAACAGAATGTTTTTAATACATGCCAAAAATGGCTATGCTATTATTTCACGAGGTAGCAACCCGGTCATAATCTTAAAGGCAAGTATTCCGTTCAAAAATGAACACTTGACCTCTCATAGGAATTAATTTCTTGGGCATGGTCTACTTTATGTCCATGCAAAAGGCTTGTGTTTGACTTTGCAACACAACTCGATGCTTCCTACAATACAATAGGTGTATGCGTCAGTGCATTTATTTGTCAAAATAAGAGAAATCTTATTTTTATTGGTAAAAAGTTATCTTCACAATGAATCAGTGTTTTTAGTAATCACAAAAAGATTTTTCAAAGATAATTCGACCACTCAAACAATGACTACAGCTCTTTAAATAAAAAAACAGGTTATTATTTGAGGGGGAATAATTTTCATCAAATAATCTTTTAAAACGGTCTTTCAAATTAAGTCACGAAATAAACGGATAAAGTTTTTAATAATGACGGATCATAATTTAAGGGGAGTCAATGGATTTTAACTACACAAGCTTTAGATGCCATTTGTTTCAAACTTTAAGGACTTATTTGAAAAATGAGACCTAGTGACTGTAGGCTTTAAACGACATTCAATCAATATTGCCAACACCTCATAGTTGTAAAAGGATAGTTATACCTCACACACGATCTCAAGTATGTATGCATAAAAGGTTTTGCTGATTCTGAGGTGTCGAAACCAGCAAGGGGCAAGAGTTGATGTATACTTAATAGAGTCGATGGCCTTCTTTTGAAGTCACCTTCTTTAAATTTTAGGCCTTTCTTTGTTTCTTTCGGGTGCACTATTTCAATAACCTGGTGGAAGTGTGGGGAGTATAATTATTTAAAACGTGAGAAGAGCTCTATCTGATTCAATTAATGTTTTACCCGACCGGTTAATCTCTAAGCTTATTCGTAAAATGAGTAGAAATATTTGATAAAAGAGGTACACATAGGGATTTAATTGTCTACATCCGGGACTTAGTTGACTTTGGTGTTTCAATTTATATCATAACTATCCTGAAGAGAGAAATGCGCTCATCCAGGACTTAATTGACTTTGGTGTTGCGGTATAAAATTATTGAAAGGGTTAAGTGTGTACTTTAGATATCTGGGCTTTATACATCAAGACTACTTGATGCGGCTTGAGCTTGTTCTTGAATCTATTCAAGAAAGGATTGCTGGTTTAAGGGGAAGCTAAGACAACATCAACTCAGACATCACCAATCACATAAGCTCAAGTTGCATATGTATTTGAATATGTTTTATACTTGAAGTTTGAAGCAAAGACTTTCGTAACTTAGAAAGAGAGTGAAGCATTGCCGCAAGAGTTGTCTAGACAGAGGAAAGATCCTGATTCGACAAGTTCTTGAAAGAAAGGAGTTATGATGGAGCTTGAAAAGTTCGTTGGTGGGAGATATTACGAAGGTAGGACCTACGGCCTGCTACAAAGAAACATATGATTTCTATCATATGATGTTCTATCATCAGGTCAAACCTTTACATAATTATTTGTGACTATATAAATGTGTAGTTTGTCTAGACTTAATAATTTAGCTTATATAGTGTTTGATGTGTGAATTTTCAAGAATTTTCTTGTAAATTCACAAAAATTATATCAATTAAATACATAAACACCTTATAATTCACCTCATATTTTGCAGGTGGAGGCATTAAAATGTTCCTGTTAGATATTGTGTAACATTTTGTCCCCGAACGTTTAATCAATTAATATCCAAAATATCAAGGGATTACATTTTGGATAAGAGGAGTAAATGTGAATTAAACATGATTAAACTGGAATCTAATTTGTACATTGAAATGTGATCATATAAAAATGGACTCGCATTTCTTCTTTCAGTGCTCTCTACACTTAGCATATATACGATTACGGTGAATTGTTAAGGGGGGGCTTCTTTTTTTGTGTGATGTTGAAAACTTTTTAAGTGTAAATATTTTGTTATTTATTTCAAACACTTTGATTGTAATTCTAAATGTTTTTGGTTTGGATTGTGATGGAATACTCCAAAAGAACTGACCATGCACTTAGATTATTTAGGATGTTTATAAGGTGGTTAGGCCATAGGTATTCAAATCCTTTGATCCAGCCAGAACCGGAGGATCTACTCCATGAATTACTAGATAGTGTAGAAGTCCTTAGGTATATGATACTAAAGGAGAAAAAGTGAGAATAGTGGAATAATGTTCCGACTGAGATGGTGCTAGCACTAATAGGAATAAACCCAAACAATAAGGTATTAGTTATGAATCTCAGTAAGCATTGAAGGGGTTGAAGACTATGAAAAAGAAATGTAAGGATAATAGTGTGAAAGAAAGAAGCCACTTCATACACTTAGCAGAAACCGGGTCAATACATTAAACTATTGGAAACACTAAGTTGATGTTCTGACAATGAAGACAGTCATGTGCCTAGTGTCGCTCATGCACACCCTTCCATCAGACTACTCTAGGTCTCTCAACAGACTCTTGTTTCATTTCTTACGGAGATTCACGCATTTCTATCGACTTTCTCACTCTGTTTAGTTGATTTTGATAAAGATGACAGTCTTGCTCCAGCATAACCGATCACTAAGAACAAAGTGCATATTAAGTTAGAGCCAAAAGAGATCATCCATAAATCTCATTAGGACACCTGTCAAAATTATGCTTGCTAAGTCGCACAATTGTGAATAACAAGATATATATTAAGAGTCCTACGCATTATCCTTGTGATTTTGCCAGAACATCTGAGTGATATTACTCACAGTGAAGATGGAAATCCTGCTTGAGCCAACATCAAACAAGCTCATGGTAGATGACTTGTATGATTTTATATGAATCAAACTTGTGACAACTGGAAAGAAATGATGGTGGCGAATTCTATAAGAATCAAACTTGTTCTAGGTTATGAATTGACAATTGATAATGAATTTTGAAATGATTAACACTCTTGATGTGTCATAAAACCACTTTAGAAAGTGACACGATTTTTCAAATCAATTTTTCTATTCAATCGATGAGATAGTAACTCACTGGTTCACTCTTATCGTGATGTCTGCTTTGAGACGTTCCGGTAATAAGAACATGCTGAGTTTGATGAATCTAATGCATATGTATAACAACCCGCAATTTTCGTCAAAGTAAATATCCATCTATTGAATTAGATGCAATGTACTATCCATCTATTAATATATATCACCTTTTAACAAGTAAATTTTTGCTTTATCTCATTATGCAACGTAACTTGCATCTCTAAAGTAAACGAGCTCATGCAACCTTTATCAATGCAATCTCTATCTGTGTTTACATCATGTAAACATCCTAATATGTCAAGTCTATATCTTAATATCATTTTACCAAGTACATTATCCATTTAACGTACTTTTCAAAACGTTAATTCAAAACAAGCATTAAACGTTAACGTTTATATCAAAACCCTAATTATATGTAATGTATACATATAAAATGAATGTACAGCCCTTTAAAGCATGTGTACAAGTATCAATACACCACATTTGAATATCTTTTCCCTCCTAAATCAAGTTACAACTTTCTAAAGCTTAATGTACAAGTCAATAATGCAAGAAAGTCAAATTAGGTCATTTTACCTCCTAAATCAATTTGGTTTCTTACCACCACTTTAGTACAAGGTACAACACTTAATGTACAGCTCCTAAACCTTAAAACTAATCCCTAAATTCTTTCTAAACCCTAATCTAAAAACCTAAACCCTAAACGAAACCCTAAAACCCTAATTACACTTTAAACCTAAAACTAAACCCTAAACTTAATCCTAAACCTTAATCCTTAATACTAACACTAATCCTAACACTAAACCATAATCCTAAACCCTAAACTATCACTAATCCTAACCCTAATCCACGTTTTAAAACCCTAAACCCTAAGCCAAACCAAAACCAAACCCGCCATATTATTTCTCCATTTTTACCGTTTTTAAACCCAAGTTACTAACCAAGCACCTCCATGACCTCACCCTTATGTCACCAAGCAATTTACAAGCACCTCTATCACAAACCTTGGCCACCAAGAGAGCCTTGTCACCTCTTTGTCCATTTTCTTTGCCGCGACTAAACCACACACCCCCACCTCTCTTAGCTATAATTCTAGCCCACCATACTCATCACCTAGCCTTCCTAAGTTATCACCCTACACTCTTGGTCCTTACTTCAAGCATAAACCTTGGCCACCAAGGTATTCACATGCTATAAATAGGCCAAGACCCTCATTCACATCAATCACATGTCAAACACTTATCTCACTCTCAAATGGAGTTCTAACTCAGCCAAGGAAGGTCAAGTGAAGTCCCTAAGCTCAGAACAGAAGCCAAGAATCAAGAAAAAGGAGCCCTTGAAGTCATTACTAGGCATACGAACCCGAAAACCCCATTTCGACCCATTTCTAGCTCAAGTAAGCTTAATTCTTGTTCAATAAGCTTATAATCTGTATTATAATGTTCATAATACTCTTAAGATCATATATGAACTCTTGTTTGAAGCTTTGAATCCTCAAACCCATGTGTTTTTATTAAAACCCTAAAAACGCCCCGTTTTGATTTTCTAGCTAATGAATTCTTTTTCTAAACTTTTGTTATGTTAGAACATCTTATTTTTATTTATTCTAATAAGCTATAACCTGAGAATATCATTTGGAATATTAAAATAAGCTTGCATGGCTTTTTGGACTTGTTTTGCAAATTATTTCCATGCAAGGGGTATATATCGTAACTTTCTGAAATTTATAACTAAAGGGGCTGTAAATGTAAATTATTCTAAGTTATAATATTAGATCTATTTGCCAAGTTTCAAGTTAAAGGTTTAAATTAGTATATTTCATATTAAAGGTCTAAAGTTGTAAAGTTAATAAACTAAGGGTATATATTGCCAATTTGCAAACTTAAAAATATTTAAAAATATAATATTTTTATATAAATTATAAAATTATATATTAATATTACTATATCCTCCAATTTTATTAAAAAACCCGACACATTTATCGTTATTAATCATAAATCGACGCATTATTTCGTTATATATTTAACATAATTTATCATCAACTAACTTTTGAAGAAACTTAAAATCTTATCGTATCACGTTACTACGCGTAATTTCATATGATGGTTTTCATTAGAGTTTTCATTTTATGAGTTTGTTGGGTTCGATTTTAAAAAGTGGTCCTGGCTCCTCAACGATACAACATGGGCTCGTAGTTATGATATAGCTTTTACGAACTGCGATACAATAATTTCCGTAATTTAATAAATCAAATATATCGTTAAACTTTATGAAGTTTTGAAAATAAACCTATCACAACTTAGAACTTGACATATCACCCCAGGTTGCGTGACGAAGCCGTTACTTTCACTTGATATACTTTTGCCATCAATCATATTTTCCTATACAGTTAAAGTGAGTTCATAGCCTCACTTTTAAATCTTCTAATTCATAAACCCGTAAGAGGGATACATGCTATAAACCATGAATATAAGTGTTTTCTAAATATATGCTATCTTGATATATTATTGCATCTGTTGTCTAAGTCCCTCTATGCAAAGACATCCATATTCCATAGACCATTATCACTTTACGATTGTTGAATGTGAATATTGTGAATACACCTATTGGGATTTGATTGAATCTATTATGTGTTAGCAGGATAGGTGGGAACCAACGCACTTATTTGAAACTCATTGGTATATGGCAATTACCTACATGGGGCCATTATCATTCTATATATCAATTTCTGTATATACATAGTCAGATTTGTAGTGCCAATGGAGCTTAGACGCTATAATACTATTTTCCATAATAATTGTACTCATTGCATTTATTACACTTACGGGTGTTATATAACACGTAACCTACCTTTATGATGACTTGTTTCACACTATTTATTATTATACCTATGAATTTTACTCAACCATTTGTGTTAACCTTTTTTTGCATGTTTATCTCTAGGTAAATGCACATATTTATGGCACGGAGTGGCAGACTTGAAGAAGGCTAAAATGTTATCATTTCTCACAAAACTTTTTGTTTTCATGTGATTTTGGGACTCTGTTTTGTAAAAACTCTGTAGAATTAATGAATGGAATGACTAACTTATCTTTTAAAAACGTCTCTTTCGAGTCGCTTTCTATGATTATGACTGTTGTACTATGAAATAATACCCCAGATTAGCTTCCGCTGCTATGTGTCAAAAATGGGGGTGTTATAGATTGGTATCAAGAGCCACAGTTATAGATAACAAGGTTAAAACCTTAACTATAATTACTTTTCTTTTTCCATCCAAGAAAGTCCTCCGTGCCACTACATTTCCAGAATAGTATGTAAAGATACATAACTACTATACTATTATATAAATAACTTATGTTATTTACCGCTGGGTTGTTAACAGAGTGATGTCTTCTCCCAACCATCCTACTTCCGATATTGCGGATGCTTATTCCTCCAACTTTTCGATCTATATCCCGGCTTCCCAGGACTATGTCCCAGCTTCACCAAGAAAAACTTATTCTAGCTCTTCAAATAACTCATTTGGTGTAGTTTCCAAAGTCACCAAACTCTTTTCACTTTTTTCTTAAATGAACCCCTATATGAAGGTCATGCATGCATACTATGCTAAAGAATCACCTATTCCATCACCGACTATTGTGCCTCCATCTACAATGCTATCTCTAATGTTTAATCCTTAAGAATTCTTTCTCCCGAATGAATTATTGTCACCTAAGAAACAAGGCCATAACCAATCATTCTCCTATACTTCTGCCCTACCTCAAGAATTTGAGATGGGAGAAACCTCTCGTAAGATAATTTTGGAACGTCACGAGGAGCAAATTGAGGAAATCCTGAATCACTTGGATGAACTCTCTCTCAACCGCATTGAGCACATAGAAGACAAAATAGAAGGTCTTAGAAAAGGTCGGGTAATCATACAACAAGATTTTGACAATCTAGAAGCTGAACTCCAAAAGGCTCATGCTCGAATTGCTAAACTTCAAAGAAAGCAAACGGGAAATAACAACAAGATTGCTCTGGCTCACTTTAGGATTGCTAATCTAGAACAAATCATCGAAGAAATCCAAATCTGTCACCAAGCAGACAAAGAAAGTCTTCTGAATGCAATCTATGAACTTAAGAACAGCTAGAAAGGACCATCAAACTACTAGATTAGATACTAGTTATAGCTTTTAACATAGCCACAGGATGTGTGGTATAAATAACAACACTTGTCAAATTTTGACTATGTACAGTACAAAGGCAAGTTGTTCATGATATAATACAATGGCAATCCCGTTATACCTTGTTGTTTCATAATACCGATATATCCATCCTAAAACAACTTCTCTTATACCATCTCCATCTCCATCGTTATGAATCATACCATGATTTCTAAATAAATCATAGATTCTTATTTGATATGAATTATCTATGATTTCGATATCACTATTATGACAATGTTTATTTTTGAACTTTAATCATTTTAAGACTTGTGATATCGTTTTTATTACGTGTTATCTTATATTGGTAGAATGCCTCCCAAAAGGATGTCAACATCTGAAGCACCATCTATGACTCAGGCTACCATCAGGAAACTAGTTGCTGACAGTGTTACCTCAGCTCTGGAAGCACAAGCCGCTAACATGGCAAATACTGATAATACCACCAGACCAAGAGAAGCTCCTATAGCAAGACAGTGTAGCTACAAAGAGTTCATGAGCTGCCAACCTATCAACTTTAAATGTATAAAAGGCGCTATTGGTCTCATCCGCTGGTTTGAAAGAATTGAATCAGTGTTTTCCTGTAGCAACTGTACCGAAGACTGCAAGGTCAAGTTTGCTACTGGTACTTTAACTAAAGAATCTCTATCTTGGTGGAATTCTTTTGCCCACCCTATTGGGATAGAATAAGCTTACAAGATTACCTGGGTTGAATTCAAGAAGCTTTTGATAAATAAATATTGTCCCCGAACTAAAGTCTAGAAGATGAAAGATGAATTTTACCATCTGATTGTGAAGGGGAATGATCTCAAGACATATGTGAGAAGATTCTAGGAATTGGCAACCTTATGTCCTACTATGGTGCCAAATTCTGAGAAAATGATGGAAGTTTTCATCGAGGGATTGCCTCGAAGTATTGAAGGAAATGTTACCGCCTCTAAACCTCAAACTCTAGAGGAAGCCATTAACATAGCCCAAAGGCTAATGGATCAAGTAACAAAGCACACTCCGATGCAAGTATCAAGTGATCACAAATGAAAGTTTGATGACAGAAGAACTTTCAACAACAACAACTACCGCAACGATAATAACAACAACTACTGTAACACCAACACCAACAACCGCTACAATAATCACCAATCAATAGAACAGAAGACAAGAAATCTTCAGGGCTTATGCTGCCACCCTAACTGAAAACAACAGGTATACTGGAAACCATCCCTTGTGTAAGAAATGCACTCTACATCATACAGTACCTTGCACTGTTAAGTGTAATACTTGTAACAAGGTGGGCCATCTGACTAAGAACTGCAGAAACAAAGGACCAGCCAATGGAAGCAATCAGCAACCAGTATCGGTAAATTTCCATACATGTGGAGAGAAAAGGCATTATGCAAATCAGTGCCAAAAGACCACCAACAACAATGCCCAGGGAAGAGCCTACTTGCTAAGGGATAGGAATGCTCATCAAACCCGAACATAGTCACGGGTATGTTCCTTCTAAACCAACATCTAGCTAGAGTATTATTTGATTCTGGAGCCGATAAAAGCTTCGTATCCATATCTCTTGCCTCTAAGCTAAATATTCCACCCATTACAATAGATACCTTTTACGATATCGAAATGGTTGACGGAAACTTAGTAAGCACAAACACCTTATTTCAGGGACAATCTGACATGTTAACCAAACTTTCAAAATTGATCTTTATGCGATTTAACTCGGTAGTTTTGACGTCGTCATTGGGATGGATTGGTTATCCAGTCTCATGTTAGCGATCTTCTGTGACGGGAAATTCGTCACTTCCAATCGGATTGTGAAAACATTAATCATTCGAGGTGACCGAAGTAAAACTCGACTAAATCTCATACCTATATAAAAACCGAAAGGTATATATCCAGGGGATGTCAAGTTTTCGTAGCCCAAGTAATGGAAAAGAAGTCGGACGAGAAACGACTAGAAGACATACCGGTAGTCAGAGAATTCCCAGAAGTTTTTCCTGAAGATCTACTTGGCCTTCCTCTCATACGCCAAGTAGAATTCCAAATCGATCTAATTCCAGAAGCGACACCAGTAGCTCGAGCACCTTATAAATTAGCTCCTTCAGAAATGCAGGAACTATCTAACCAACTTCAAGAGTTGGCAAACTGAGGTTTTATTCGACCAAGTACTTCACCTTGGGGAGCTCCTGTCTTCTTTGTTAAAAAGAAAGATAGATCTTTCAGAATGTGTATCGATTACCGAGAGTTGAATAAACTTACCGTAAAGAATTGTTACCCATTACTCAGGATCGATGACTTATTTGATTAACTTCAAGGTTCGAGTGTTTACTCAAAGATCGACTTGAGATTAGGTTATCATCAACTAAGAGTCAGGGATGAAGATATTCCCAAGACTACTTTCAGAACAAGATACATACATTATGAATTTCAAGTGATGCCATTTGGTTTAACTAACGTGCCTGCTGTATTCATGGATCTCATGAATCATGTGTGTAAACCATACTTGAATAAATTTGTGATAGTGTTCGTCGATGATATTCTTATCTACTCTCTTAACAAAGAAGAACATGCAAATCATTTGAGAATAATCCTAGAATTAGTCAAAAAGGAGAAATTATATGCCAAGTTCTCCAAATGTGATTTCTGGATCCATATCGTGCAATTTCTTGGACACTTAATTGATAGTCAAGGACTTCATGTTGACCCCGCCAAGATTAAAGCAGTTAAGAATTGGGCATCTCCTACTACACCCAAAGAAATACGTCAATTCTTAGGACTTGTCGACTACTACCAGAGATTCATCAAAGGTTTTTTGAAGATTGTAAAGTCTTTGACTGAATTAACCCAGAAAAACAAGAAATATATCTTGGGCGAAGATCAAGAGTCGGCTTTCCAATTACTAAAACAGAAGCTTTGTGAAGCTCCAATCTTAGCATTACCAAAAGGAAACAACGATTTTGTTGTTTACTATGATGCATCCCATCAAGATCTGGGAGCGGTGTTAATTTAAAGAGAGAGCTCTTAAAATTTGGAGACACTACCTATACGATATAAAGTATACTGTGTTCACTGATCATAAAAGTCTTCAGCATATTCTTGATTAGAAAGAACTAAACATGAGACAATGTCGTTGGCTAGAATTGCTTGCAGATTACGATTGTGAAATTCGCTACCATCCTGGAAAGGCAAATGTTGTAGTAGATGCCTTAAGCTGGAAGGAACGAATCAATCCACTCCGAGTTAGATCATTAGTTATGACCATGCATCCAAACTTACCCTCATAAATTCTAAAGCTTAAACCGAAGCACTCAAAAAAGAAAACATCAAGGCTGAAAACTTACAAGGAATGGATAAAGCATTTGAAATACGTCCTAATGGAACTCATTGTATTAAGAGCCAAAGCTGGTTACCACTCTTTGGTAATTTGAGAGACTTGATCATGCATGAGTCCCATAAATCAAAATATTCCATTCACCCGGGTTTTGACAAGATGTATCAGGATCTTAAGAAACTCTATTGGTGGCCTAACATGAAGGAAATCATCACTGAATATGTTGGCAAATGTTTAACATGTTCTAGAGTTAAGGTAGAATATCAGAAGCCATCTGGCTTACTAGTACAACCGAAGATTCCTATGTGGAAATGGGAGAGAATAACAATGGATTTTATCACAAAACTGCCAAAAACATCAAACGGACATGACACAATCTGGGTCATTGTCGATCGCCTTACCAAATCCACACACTTCATCCCTACCCGAGAGACAGATAGTTTGGAAACCCTTACAAGGTTATACATCAAAGAAATAGTCTCCCAGCATGGCGTGCCAATATCTATCATTTCGGATCGTGACATTCATTTCACATCCACATTCTGGCAATCATTACAAAGTGCTTTGGGTCCTCAATTAGACATGAGTACGGCATATCATCCCAAAACCGAATGATAAATTGAAAGGACCATTCAAACACTCAAAGACATGCTTCGAGCCTGTGTTATAGATTTTGGAAAAGTATGGGAAAGACACTTACCATTGGTAGAATTCTCCTACAATTACAGTTACCATGCCAGTATCAAGGTAGCATCATTTAAGGCACTTTATGGTCGAAAGTGCAGATCACCTGTTTGCTGGGCCAAAGTTGGAGATGTTCAGCTTATAGGACCAGAAATAATCGATGAAACCACTAAAAAGATAGTGCAAATTCGACAACGCTTGCAAGCTGCAAGAGACCGCAAAGAAGTTACGCCAATGTAAGGCGAAAGCCTTTAGAATTTCAAGTTAGAAATCATGCTATGTTAAAAGTATCACCTCGTAAAGGTGTCATTCGTTTTGGAAATCGAGGAAAGCTTAACCCTCGATACATTGAACCATTCAAAATCCTTGAATAGATCGGTCCAATGGCATACAAACTAGAGCTTCCTGAAGACCTTAGTAATGTCCACAGTACTTTCCACATTTCTAATCTAAAGAAATGCTTATCTGACGAATCCCTTGTCATTCCAATGAAAGAGCTTCGACTTGATGACAAACTCAACTTTGTAGAAGAACCAGTGGAGATTATGGATCGAGAAGTCAAGCAACTGAAACAAAGTCGTATTCCTATAATCAAAGTAAGATGGAACTCTAAAAGAGGACCAGAATTTATGTGGGAATGCGAAGATCAAATTCGTGCCAAGTATCCACATCTATTTTCAAACATCACTCCGGCATCCAACTAAATCTCGGGACGAGATTTCTTTTAAGGGAGGGAGACTATAACAACCCGTAATTTTCATCAATGTAAATATCCATCTATTAAATTAGATGCACTGTAATATCCATCTATTATATATATACCACCTTTTTACAGGGAAATTTTTGCTTTATCTCATTATGCAACGTAACTTGCATCTCTAAAGTAAACGAGCTCACGCAACCTCTATCAATGCCATCTCTATCTATGTTTACATCATGTAAACATCCTAATATGTCAAGTCTATATCTTAATATCATTTTTACCAAGTACATTATCTATTTAACGTACTTTTCAAAACGTTATTTCAAAACAAGCATTAAACGTTAACATTTATATCAAAACCCTAATTATATGTAATGTATACATATAAAATGAATGTACAAGCCTTTAAAGCATGTGTACAAGTATCAATACACCACATTTGAATATCTTTTCCCTCCTAAATCAAGTTACAACTTTCTAAAGCTTAATGTACAAGTCAATAATGCAAGAAAGTCAAATTAGGTCATTTTACCTCCTAAATCACTTTGGTTTCTTACCACCACTTTAGTACAAGGTACAACACTCAATGTACAGCTCCTAAACCTTAAACCTAATCCCTAAATTCTTTTTAAACCCTAATCTAAAACCCTAAACCCTAAAAACGAAACCCTAATTTCACTTTCAACCTTTCCTCTATTTCTACCCATTTTAAACCCAACCAAGTATCCTAGCATCTCTTAGACTAAGCTACTACAGCCCTAAGCTGCTTATAAGCACCTCCCTTTTAACTCTTGGCCACCAAGCTTGCTACATCACCACCTTGTCACTTTATTTTAGCCGAACCCCCCAAAATCCCTCCACCTTGCTTAGCTAGTCTTTTAGCTCTCAACACTCACACACTAGCTCTTCCTTGTCATACCTAGTAGCTCTTAGTCATCACACCTTGGTCCTTACTCTTGCTAACTTGGCCTCCAAGGATTATTAAGGCTATAAATAGCTGAACCCTTTACCATTCAATCTCATACCTCAAACTCAAACATAAACAACAATGGAGTCTTAAGAACAGCCAAGAAGGATCAAGAGAAGCCACAAGACCAGAAGTGAAGCCAAGAAATCAAGAAAAAAGAGCCACGAGGTTGTTTTCTAGGCATGAAACCTGACACATTAAAATCGACGCATTATTTCGTTATATATTTGACATAATTTATCATCAACTAACTTTTGAAGAAACTTAAAATCTTATCGTATCACATTACTAGGGAATTTCATATGAATGGTTTCATTTGAGTCTTCGTTTTGACGAGTTTGCTGGGTTTACGATTTAAAGTACCCTGGCTCCTCAAACGATACTACATGGCCTCTGGATTATGATAGCCCGAACAATGATACAATATTTCCATAATTTAATAAATCAAAGATATACGTTAAACTTTAAGAAGTTTTGAAACATAAACCATCACACTAAGACTTGACATATCACCCCAAGTTGTGTGACGAAGCCGTTACTTTCACTTGATCTACTTTTGCTATCAATCAGATTTCCCTATACTGTTAAGGTGAGTTCATAGCCTCACTTTTAAATCTTCTATTTCATAAACCCGTGAGGGGGATACATGCTATAAACCATGAATACAAGTGTTTTCTAAATGTATGATATCCTGATATATTATTGCATCTGTTGTCTAAGTCCCTTATGCCAAAAGACCCCCACCATCATAGACCATTAATCATTTGCGAGTGAATATGAATATTGTGAATAGGCCTATTAGGATTGACGAATCCCGTTTGTGTTAGCCGGATAGGTAACCAAATGCACTATATTTGAAACTCATAGGTATATGGCAATTACCTACACGGGGGCCATTATCTTTTTATATATTCATTATTGATATTTACATAGTCAGTTTGAGTGCCATGTGCTTAGACGCAATAATTACTATTTTCCATCATGTGTTTGTACTCATGCCAATTTATTACACTTATAGGTGTATAAACAACGTAACCCTATCTTTATGATGACTTGTCATTACACTATTTTTATAATCAACCTATGAATTTTACTTCAACCATTGTGTTGACCTTTTTAGATGTTTATCTCCGGTAATGACTTCTTATTGGCACGAAGTGGACACGGATTGAAGACGGCCTTAACTGTTATCATTCAAACTTTATGTTTTCATGTAGATTTTGGGACCTCTGTTTGTAAAAACTCTGATAAAATAATAAATGATAACTTATCTTTTAAAAACATCTCTTTCGAGTCGTTTTCTATGATTATGAATATTGTACTATGAAATAATACCCCAGATTAGCTTCCGCTGCTATATGTCAAAAATGGGGGTGTTATAGGTAATTTCAGTGAGTGATCATCCATGAGGAATGATGTAGTATAAGACATCAGAATCTACTTGATATTTTCTAGATGGGTCATCCTCTTCAAATTCATCAGGTGGATATCTAGAGGAATCACCAATTCCTATCTCATCTACTGAGGTATTGGTAAACTTGATAGCTTCCATACTTTCATTACATGTTACATGATAAGTCTCCTCTATTTGTTGTCTTCTTGTGTTATAGACTCTGAAAGCCTTTGAGACAGATGAATATCCTAAGAAATAACCATCATCAGCTTTAGCATCAAATTTGCCTAGATGATCCTTGTGATTATGAATAAACACAGGACATCCAAATACATGAAAGTAACTGATGTCATGAATTCTTTCCCTGAATATTTCATAGGATGTTTTATCATGTCTTTTGACAATGGTTGATCTATTTTGAGTATAGCAGGCTGTTCTGACTGCATCAGTCCAGAAGTGCTTAGAAAGTACTAATCTATTCAGCATAGTTCTAGCAGACTCAATGAGAGTTCGGTTTCTCCTTTCAGCTACACCATTTTGTTCAGGTGTAGAGGGAGAAGAGAAATTTTGAGAAATTCCTTTCTCAACACAGAAACTCTCAAGCTCATGATTTCTAAACTCAGTCCTATTATTAGTTCTGATTTGTTTGACCTTTACATCATTTTGGTTTTCTACCATCCTGATAAAAGACATAATTATTTCAGATGCTTGACTCTTCTTCCTGAGAAAGTATACCCATGTGTACCTTGAGTACTCATCAACAATGACTAGGGTATATTTCTCATGATTTATAGACATTGGACTTACTAGTCCAAACAAGTCCATATGAAGAATATGCAAACACTTCCTGATGGAGAAGTTTTGTTTAGTTTTGAATGAAGCTCTATGGTGCTTTCCTTTTTCACATGTTGTGCAAGGTTTATCCTTTGAATAAACTAGTGATGGAAGACCAAGAACTTTGTTTTGTTTGGCAAGTTTATTAATGTTCTTGAAATTAAGATGTGATAGCTTTTTATGCCATAGCCAGTTTACACTTTCTGAGGCTTTGGCAAAGAAGCAGGCTCAATTTGGAGTTAGTGATGACATGTTAAGGACATATACATCATTGCTTCTAGGTGCTATCAGGACAATTTATTTGTTAGCATTAAATATTGTTATTTGTTTATCATCAAACTGTACAATATACTTAGCATCATAGAGTTGACTAATGCTAATTAGATTATACTTAAGACCATTTATAAAGGCTACTTTTGTAAAAACTATACCCCCACAGTTTATTAAACTATATCCCTCAGTAATACAAGATGAGTTATCACCAAACACTACCTTAGGACCTCGTTGCTCTACATATTTATGCAGATAACTCTTGACACCAGTCATACTCCTTGAGCATCCACTGTCCAGGTACCAGATGGTCTCCCTGATGTGTCTTTGCACAAATAATAAACTTGGGTTAGTTTCTTTTGTGAACCCACTTTTTGGTAGGCTCCCTATCCTTTGCAGCCTAAATTTTCTTACCTCTTTTGAAGTGATCAAATTCATTGTGGTCAGAGGTGGAGTATACAGTGCTTCCACATGTATTACACTTTACCCTAATTGAGGACTCATTAGCTTGAGAGGATTCAGCTAGTACTCCTCCTCTAATTTGAATAACACGATTGTGTCTTGAGGTAGAGTAATCATAGCTTCCATAGATTTCACACTCAGGGTAGTTTCTATAATCACCAGGCATGTGATCATTAAAACCACAGTGTATGCATGGTGGGAAAGGCTTTGCCTTTTCTCTCAGGATCTGCTTGGAAGAAGATGCATATTGATAAGGCTGAGCCTTGTAGTTCTCACTTCTTTTTAGAGAAGTAATATACATCTCATGATCTGAGGTCCTACGATCCTCCCTTTTGCATATCATGCAGTAGAGAATCCTATAGCAATCATCAGTTGAATGATTAGTATAGTGACAGAGTTCACACTTAAGTTATGGCTTTTGAATAGGCTTGGGCCTGAGTGATTTTGATAAGCCAGTACTCTGAACCTTGGGTTTAGAGTCCTGACTTATTTTAGATAAGTCAACTGATTTGGATGACTCGGGCTTTTGAATCTTTGAATTTTATTCTTGAGTCTTTTGGTCAGAGTTGACCTTTTCATTTATTAACATCTAAACAAGTTTTGTTAATTCATTTAAATTTGACTCTTGTTAAGTGTCTTTGACTTCAATAGGAACTAAAGGTGTGGTTTGCTTAGATTCATTAACAGTGACAGTTCCTGAAACACTTTTGTTAGGAGAATCCTGTGTTTTAAGCTTTGTGTGTTTCATAATACCTAAGCCTGGTCTCTCTTTTAGAGAGTGGGGTTGAAAGGTCAATGGCATTACCTCTGAGCTTGGTGAAGCTCCCAGAAGAATTTTTAGGGGAGGTAGTGGAGTAAGGAATTCAGCTTCTGAATCTTTGGATGATTTAGGGGTATTTGAAGTTTCAAGAGACTCATTGACAGCTTGACTTTCGGGGACTAAAATTCTTCCAGTATTAAAGTTTGGAAGTTTGCTGTCAAGATTAAGTCTCTCAACCCAGTCTTTAGTTTTTGGAACCATTTCTTGGTCATACCCCATGGAAGCAGGAACGAAAAGATTTTCATTTTCATTCTTTTTAGATGACGACTCAGTGAGTAATTCACCACCAAGAACTTTCTTCTTTTGGTGAGGAATTTGCTCACTGATGCATTGCTGATTGAGTCGTCAATTCATAGACTGGACCAAAATCAATATCCAGTTGACACAAGTTTGATCCATATAGGATCTCACAAGTCACCTGTGATAACCGTGATTTAGCGAGGTTAGTTTAACCGTTAGTGTTAGCTTACCTAGCCTTGTGTGTTTTGTTTTATGTGCGGAATTGTTTTGGTGATATATGTTGTATGATATATGTGTTATTATGTGTGTATGAGATAGTGGAAATGAATGATTTAGTCATTTCGTTTCGCATGTGATGGTGATTTTGGAAGTATATTGATTTCGTTATTTTACCGTTAATAAAATAAAGGAGGTATGTATCGTTGAATTTTGAGTTAAGGTTAATTAGTGAATTATTATTTATAATTTATTTAGGAATTTAATAAAGAAGAATAATGTGGAAAAGAATTATTAAGTAGTAAAAGTGTTTTTATTTTAAGTGTCTAATATTTTAAAGGTTTAAAAGAAATAAGTAATAAATAGTTTTGTTTTAGAAAAAAAATATAAAATATATATATATATATAAATATATGCCAAAAAATTAATAAAAACATATATGATAAGGGGTGTCGGTTAGGTCGGCATAAGGAAAAAGGAAGGAAGGGGAATCCAAATTTGATTAGGAAACAAATCTTTTAATACTTATCCTTAAACTAGTATAAATACAAAATAAATCCAAACCCTAAAACACTTTCTCCTCCCCTCTCTTGAGTTCGACCGACCTCCCACAAGAAGAAGAAGCCACAAAAAAATTCAATAAAATTTAGGGTTAAGTTCGTGTGTTTTTGGATCAAAGGTTTAATCTATAACCCTTTTTATTTAATCACCCTCCTTTTAATTTGATTAATTGTAACTTTTTAATTGGTGGAATTAGGGTTTTATTAAAATACAGAAAACATGTTGGTAAGATCATCTAGAATCGTTTAGGGCATAATTATTAGCGTAAGGATGCGTTTGGTTAGGGTTAAGTGTTGTTAAAATCGGAATTAAAAACTTGGCAAATTTTTAGGTCATCTTGTAAAACTCATAACTTGGTCATAAAAATAGCATTTAATGATTTTCTTGAGCCTAAAATTAACTAAAAAGAGTCTACTTTCCAACAAAATTAGTTTCACGAATTTATAGTAAGTGGAAGTTAGTTAAAACAATTTTACAAGATTCTTTGTCGAATTTGAGTTTTCAGGACAGATTTTGTATTGTGTTTGTGAGGTCAAGAACCATATTAAAACATCTTTTTAATTGATAGGGTTGCTAGAATAGTAATTTTATGATATCTAGGATTTTACAGAATTTTTCAAGGTTTTTATGAAAGGTCTAAATGGGTCTGGTCAAGCCATACTTTTGGGTAGTCCAATCTGATCAGTTTCTGGACACTTTGTGTTGTTAGATTTTTAGAAAATAGTAAAGCTTATCAAATAATTATGGGAAAAATACGGTAATACTATAACATGTTAAACTTACAAAAAATGAAGTATGAGAATTAATTGAGGTCATTTAGTATTTTTTAAAAATTGTTAAGTAACTATGAAAATCAGCCAAAATCAGGAAAACTTGAATTGAGGGATAGAAGAAGGTGCTTTGAGTTAGTTAAGTCATGGGTAGTATAGTGTAATGTTTATAATCATGGTATGAACATTAGTAATCCATCAATTGAAAGGTTACATGAGTTACGGCCGTAAAGGCTTGATCATGAGTAACCTGTTAGTTGTATTGTGTAGATTTTTGCTTGGACATTTGTGCGCGTTTGAGAAGTTCAAGGTGTGTATTCACAACCCCTTTTTAATTGTTTTCTTTGGGTAAAAATGATACAAAATGTGTTTTGAAATATTTTAAGTGTTATGATAATTGTTTTTAGTTGTTTTAGACATTACTTGGTATTACTGCTTATGTGTTATGAGTATATGGATCGGAGGGGTACGTCTATCCAATATTAGATATGGTTATGGATTAGAGGGGTACGCCTACCCATATGATGTGTATAAGTTGTTGATTCATTTAGGTGAGCTTGGTTTGATGCCAGTGCTAATCTAAACCTAAGTGTGTACTTTGTTTATGTGATATTAATTGCTTGCATATACGTATAGTACTATAGTATGTCCTAATGTTTTTGAATCGCAACAAGAGTAAGTGTTTTCCTTGAAACCTATGAATCTCACCAATATTATGTTGATGTTTTAAAATATCATTTTCAGGTGAGCATAGTAAAGTTAAGGATGTTAAGATGCGTGGCTAGAGAGACGTTCAGAATTGCATTATGGAGTCTTCTTTTCTGGAGTCTTCATTTCATATTTTCGTACTTCGGATATTTTGATTTATTATGATTTTTAGTTTGGATTTATTTTCTATGTCTATGTATTGTGTATGCGATTAACCTCAATACAAGACCCCTCTTGTGTTAGGTATCGTCATAACACTTTGTTTTTAATATAATGCATTTTAGACATTCTCTATTGTTGACATCAATGTGTTATGATAATGCCTATTTTGTTATGCCTCGCGATTCCGCCTTGGCGGGGTGTGACATCACCTACTGCAGTCCTGTTTGACGTTGACACTGAAAGGATTTCCATTCGTCATTGTGAATTGCGAAGAGCACCACTCTAATGTTTGGCAAGTATCTGACGATAATGGTAGGACTCTTTGTCACATTTTGTTCTTTATTGTGAACAACAAGTGTATTTTGGAATTGTGTCCTAACGAGATTTGTAATTTGATCTCTTTTGGGTCTAGACTCAATAAGTATGTTTTGATTTTAGTGATCGGAGGCTGGAGCTGACTACCACCTTTTCAATATCAACATTCTCAGAGTGAGAAGTCGATAGATGATTTGTTTAATCTCCGTAAGAATTGAAACAATGACATTGTTGATAGTTTGAGTGGCTGGGAAGGTGTTGTGCATTGCATCATGGGTCATGATGTCTTGTCTTCAATACCAAATATCATCTTTATGATATCCGAGAGATTATGTATTGACCGATGTCTGCCTCTAAAGTGTAAAGAGGGCTTCTTTCTTTTCACCATTTATCTTTACATTTCTTTTTCATTCTTTAACCCCTTCAATGTTTACCAAGACGTCATTACTATCACCATGTTGTGATTGTTCCGGTGATAACTCATGCCTTAGTTAAAAAATTTCCCATATTCTCATTCAACTCCATCTTTCCTAAGGACTTCTAATTCTATCTAATGGAATGTCCTTGGGTAGATCCCTCCGGTTCTGGTTGGATCATTGGACGTATACCTAACCTTAACCACCTTATGACTTCATCGCCGTCGTGAATTAGTTGGTTTTTAGGTATAAAGATCGAAACCATAAAACCATTTGAAAATCATTCAAAGGGTTTGATATAGATCAAAACATTTTGAACTTTCATGTTTCTTTGCTTTGAAATGCTCCCCCTACACATGTGCATCGATATTCGAAATTGTTTCACACATGTAGGAAAGAGTTCGCACCTTAGTCAAAGATGATCACTTTTTAATCCATTTTAATCCAATTTCTCCCCCTCAAAAATAGCATACCATTTGATGTTTTTGATATTAATAGAATAAAATGGCTATTTGAGAATTTTGAAATCACATGGGAGAAAATGGTTATTGCATGATTAATATTGGAACATTTTCTCTTCGCTCTCCCTCAATTAATGAGGGATGGAGATAGTGTCGAGTATACAATTTTTTTTGAAAGATTTGAATTTATTGAAAAATTCCTTAAAAAATTGTACTCAGACACTAAATGTTTTAGATACATAAAATTTGACTTCTATGAGATGTATCCAACAACATTGAAAAGGATTTAGTTTTAAAAAACTCCCCCTCAAAGATAGATATCAGTCAAAGGATTTAGTGAGGACGGGAGTGTTGAACACACAATTTTGAAAGATTTTAAAAAATCTTTTTGATAAACTCTTGAAAAATTATGTTCAACAATTTAGAAACCATTTTCTTGAGCTATAAGACTTTGAATGTCTTTGAATTGAAGTTTTAGTGTCAGCTCAAGTCCAAGAAGTTGTTATCTTCTCGTTGTGAGGATAAATGTACATGAGTGCATACTTTCCTTTATTTAAAGAACGAGTTCTAAGTAGAAATACTTAGAAGTCAAAGTTTTGAGCAGACTAGTGAAAATATTTTGAAAAGTATGCGCGAAAACAAGAAGATTTCTCTTCTTTTGAAGGTAAAGCGCACTGAAGCGTACACTTCCCTTTTATTTGAAAAAAACAGAGTTAGTTATAACTAAATATGTTACATAAGTCATATTTGTGGAGCAAGATTTTTGAAAAGATTTTGAAAACCTTTTTGTAAAAATTTTGAATTAAATTTTGCTCAATAAATAAGAAGATGTCTCTTCTTTTCTTAAGATAAGTTCACTGACACATACAATTTCTTTTCTTTGAAAACACAGGTTGTTATCTGTTATTTAATAACAACCATTGACTTGAGCTACAAAACTTTGAATGTTTTGATTAACTAGCTCAAGACCGAAAAGATTTATCTTTTTGTTGTTAAGGATAAATACACTGAACAGTATATTTTCCTTTATTTTAAGCACGGGTGTTGACCTGAAATAGCAAACAACCATTAAAATGAAGCGTGGGTCCTGAACTGATATGTCCAGAAGCCATTATGACATCAGATTAGACCAAAAATTTTAGAACCCATTTAAGTACGGTGCCACGGGGTTTACCAAATTTTGAAAAACCATTTGAATGTTTCTTGTGCCAAATTTTGTGCAAAAAAGAGTTGAATTCTAACGTGGTCTAGGAAACCGTGTGTTTTATTTGGAAATAATGCTCGGGGAATCAATGAAGATTTATAATTCCTTTTGTTTTTCCATTGATTATGAAAACTTGGTGTTGCTTGAGGAGTTTTAGATCTTTAAAAAGAATAAGGTTTCCATTTGTTGTTGAACTTATGTGTTTCATTTTGAGAATTACTTTTTGAAATGAATGGGAATCTTCCACTATTTGGAATAATTAAAGAAGAGTCATTCTTGTTTTGCAACGAACGCATTTATGATTTTGAGTACTTGAAAGGTTTTGAATGATTTTTCTTTGGTCTCCAAACTTGCCTTATCGGTGTAGAACGAGATTTTGGAGTGCGAAAAACATGCCTTTTCTTACTTGAATCAACTGATTTAAAGGCCCTTTGAGAAGTCGGTGTTTCAAAAAGTTAAGGTTTCTTATAGAATTTCCTATCTTTTTGCAAAGAGTATGTTGTAAATTGAGAGACCTTTGGAAATGACTTCGAAGATTCACCCCTGTAAAACTTTGGTGAAACACTTACGTTTGGTGTTGAAAAGTTTGAAATTAGAGATTTCCCTTTGTCCCGGTTTAAAGAATCAAACTTTAATTTTAGAGCATTGTATGAAGTTCTCAAATCGCTATATTCCTTTTGATTTGAAATGAGATCTTGTGATGCCAACTTTGATTCAAGAGAAGTAATTTGTTTCAAAAACTGATCTTTTTTGGCGTTAGAATCTTGAATCTTACGATCCAATTGACGTTCAAGGACAACTTTTGTCTTTTCAAGTTTTTCAAAGTAAGTTTCAAACTTGTCTGTTTTCTTTGAAAAATCAACTTTGGCATCCTCAAAATCTTTTGTTTGTTGAGCTAAACTCATTTCGAGCTCCTTAATCTTTGTTTTAAGACATGATGTATCATTTCCGAAAAGAATCTTTTTCTCCCCCGATTCTGATTCAACATTAGAGGGATCAGAATCATACAAAGATTTTTGAAGTAAATCATTTGAGTTTTGAGATTCAAACTTTTTCTTTTTCATGGATTCAATCTTTTGTAAAACAATATAAAACTTTTTATCCGCAAATTTTGATAACTGAGACTTTAAATTTTCTGCTGTGTTTGAGAAACGTTTGAACTTGTGTCGGAAACTTGTTGATTTTTTGATTGAATCAAACAAATTTTTGTAAACCAACTTCAAATGTTCATTCTCTTTAATTAATGAGGCAACTTTATGTTTCAACTCAATGTTTTGAGTTTCAATTTCATCAAAATCGAACTTAAGTTTGACATCATCACATTGATTAGTTTCATCCCTTGAATTTTGAATTGACTCAAACAAATCTTTGTAGGTTTGTTTCAAATGTGCATTTTTGATTTGTAATGATGCCACAAAATTCTCATATTCTGTTTGCATTATTTTCAAAGAATTGTTTTCTTGAATCTTATGTTGAAGTGCAATTTCAGAAGCAATACTTTGTGCCTCTATCTTTGAAAAATCTTTCTGAATCTGGCTAATGGTCATTTTGGAGAAACGAATCTTTACATTTTACAAAGGAAAAGAAAGAATTTTTGTTCAAAAACAATCTCTATTCTCATACACATGGCTATATGACTCTGATTTGACTGACTCGAGTTGAGTTTTGAAAAATTCTTGTTGAATGTCCAAAATTAAACACTTTTCATCAAACTCGTCTTCTAGAGACATGACGTACTTTAAATTATCTTTCATTTCTTTGACAAGACTCTTTTCAAAGCAGTTTAGTTGAAGATTGACGTTTTTAACTAAAGGTTCGAATTCATCAATCAATCGATTTCTAACTCTCGTATTGACATTGTGTTCATAACTCTGTTCAAAATTCAGTTTGTTATCTTGACTAAGTTGTAATTTAGAAAATGTTTGTTTTTCAAACTTGATCACCGCCTGTTTGACATAGCAAGAGTATTTCATTGGAAGACTGTTCCAATGTTTTGGATCATGATCTCTTAGTTGAGCTTGTTCCAAAAAATTTTTCAACACTTCAGCTTGTTCCAATTGTTTCAAATGTTTGTTCAAATTAACATTTCTTCTTTTCAAAGGAACTTTTGGTGGTTCTTCAAATTGAGTCTCAGCATATACAAAGCCATGATACGAGAGTGGGGATCTTCTTTGTTTACTTTTAAACATTTTTTAGCTTCACATTTTAATTCCTCTTCAAAAATGATCTTATGATCAAAAAGCTCATATTTTCCAATTTCGTCAATGTTATACAAACATGGTGCTAACTCCTTGGCTTTGTTGAAAACACTTAGGTTCACATTATCATTTTGGTTCTCAAAGCCAAGGCCCTGTTTTCCCGTTTGAACACTGTCTTCTTTTTGAAGCAACATTCGAAGAGTTTAATCAGTCTGCCTCACTTTTCGAAGTCTATTATCAAGATCGTTTATTTGTTTCAAAAATTCTTGATTTTTCTTTTCAAGTTAAGTTTTCCTTTTTAAAAGACATACTCATCATACTTTTCATTTTCCTTGGCGAATGTCTTATCTTTTTCACAAGCTTGAGATTTAAGGTTTGAAATTCCATCATTTAAAAGCTTAATATTTTTGCAATATTCAGATTCATTTGTCATATCTTTTGCAAAATGGTTTTCTTTTTGCTTATATCTCTCAAGCTCGTTTGTCAATAAGTCATTCGCTTGTTGAGCTTCACGATTAACCTCATTACAGTTTTCAACATCACATTTAAGGTTATTAATCAAGGAAGCAAAGAAGGCACGTTGTTGCTCATAGGCTCCATCATCATGTTCTTCCTTGTTTCAATTCGGATCCATATTTGGTACATCAGAAATAACATTACTATTATTCTCATTTACCTCATACGTGTCAGGAATAGATTCAGGTTGTTCATGACTTGGTATCCCGTGAGCAAACACATTGTCAAATGTATCGTTATTTGAATGAGTTACCTCAGTCACTATGTCACTGTCATATGAAGGATCAATATCAGTATCTGCATCATTCCCTGAACTGGTGCTTTTATGGTCAGAACTTTTGTTTTCATTCCCTGGTCTGCTACATTCATTCATTGAATTGCTTCTATCTTTGTCAGAACTTCTATTTTCATTCATTGAACTGCTGCTTTCATCCAGTTGTTCTAACGATGTGACAGTGTCATCTGTGGTTTCCTTAATGACCAAATTATCATCCAATGCTCTACCCTTATTGACCAAATGAGCTTCCATTACTGCACCCTCAGTGATAAACATGCTTTTAAGGCTGTACCGTTAGGACCAAACTCTCTTGTTTCTGCATCTCACTTTCTTGCAGCCGTCTTTCAATCTCCTTTATTACTTGAACTTCTTTCTCTTTCATCCATAATTCTTTGTATTTAAGTACCCTTTCATCAATTTGTTAAGTTCTTCAAAACACCAAAGTAAGAAACTTCTGAAATTGTCAGGTTTACATCTTGTACCTTTAGTGAAGCTCTCTTGTCAGCTTTTATTCACAAAATCTGAAGCAGTCACCCCTTTTTAACTCAAAAAATTCCTTGAACTGTGTTCTGAGTACAACAAGACAAGTCTTAGAATTATGCCCATGAAAATCTGTTCTCTTTCAAGTTGTCGTTGTAATTGATTTAAATTTGCGGTTCATCTTGTTTTTGAAAGTCTCATACTCTTCAAGGAAGAATATACGAAATGCAATTTCAAACGATCTTGTTTTCATATAGTGGAAAGAATTATGGAGAGATTCAAGGTGTATCTTAAGTTTTTCAAGCAATGTCAAGCATTTTTGATGTAGTTCCCGTTCATCCAGTTGCATCTGTTGCAATTCCTTCTCTTCTGAATTCAAACATGATGGTTCCATTGAATTCCGATGTGTGAACTTGATTTGAAGGATCTTAAGTAGATTAAGTGATTTTGTTGTGGTCTGTTAAATTTGAAACGTTTTTAACACTTGTTAAGTTTTGAAGCTTACTAAGGACTAATGGTAAAAACTATTAGAATTAAAAGCTAGAGATTTTTTTTTAAATAAAAGGTTAAAAGTGAAAATGTTTTAAAATTAAAGGTTGAAAATTTTAATTTCTTTTTGTTTTTATTTATTATTATTATTATTATTATTTATTTATTTTTATTTTATTATTATTATTATTTATTATTATTATTATTTTTATTTTTATTTTTTTAAAGTTAAAATTAAAATTGTAAAACTATTTAGAAACTAAGGGCTAAAGATGAAACTATTGGAAAAATTGAGGGTAAAAAGTGTAAAATTCAAAATTTAAACAATATTAAAAAAAAATAAAAAACGCATGCATGTATTAGTTCATCTTCATACCTCTAGATACAACGTAGGGTTTTAGAATTCGGTTTTGATTCGGGATGATCGAATAAAAAACAAACACGTTACGATAATCGTTGAAGGATCGCGATTCTAATGAGTATAGTTTTAAGACCCGCGAACAACGAAACTCGAAACCGAAAAACCCGAAACTAGTTGAAACTAGAGCATTTACCCTTTAAATGGTTTAAGTTTGTGTCATATATTGCAATGGTTTAAGTTGTCCTTATTTCGCACACAATTTAGGCAAAACATAAAATCGCACACTTGAATATTATTATTACGCCACGGTTAAATGAATTTGGCAGAGTGTTTTTTCTAGGATTTGGTATGTTTCGCACAGATTAAGAACACCCTGTTCACATAAATCTCCCAATAATGTTATAAAAATATTTCGCACACAAATCTGCTTATACATTTTCCGCCACGCTTCAGTCCTATTTCGCACAGTTCAAAAGGAAAAACTACTCGTTTGCTCACTTAACTTAAAACCCAAAATATAGTACGCAAATAAGATGTCTGATATATTATTAAACAACACAAATGGACTACTAAATAAGCTGCAAACGTTTTGCCAAAAGAAAGTGCAATGTTTTTCATGTGAAAAATACAGCAACAACAAGAGATTTAGCCATGACCTATAATCTTCCAAAATCTTTGAATAAGCCGTGTTCCCTCGAAAAATAAGCCAATAAGCTATAAAAGGTTTTGAGGAGAAAGCTTAAAAAGCTGTTTTCCCACAAAATGAGTCACGAACATATGCAACCAAAAAGCTATGAAAAGTTTTAACCTAAAGCTAAAAACGTTTTAACATGAAAAACTTCAAAGCTTTTTAAACCAAAATAAGCAAAAACCTAAGAAAAAGGAAAATAAGTCACGAATAAAACCTTGTAAAAAACTTAAATAAGTTATATAAAAAACTGTTTAAATAAAACAAACACTCGATAAGCTCCTAATAAGTTGAATAGCTACAAACTGAAAACATGAAATACAATATAAACTAATACTTATACAAGCAAAAACTAGATAATAACTGTGAAAACTATAAGCCCAAAATCAGCCCAAAAAGGATTAAACGTTTTGGAATTAGGCAGATTCTAAACTTTATAAGTTTTTTTTTAATTTCAAAAAATATAACGAGTTAAAAAACGAAAAAAAAAACTATAGATAAGCTAGAATAAATCCGAAAATAAGCATAAACACTAATGATCCCAAGATGAAACCATGGCGAATGATACCAATTGAAGGATATGGTATTTCCTAAATCAAACACACCTATAGACGAGTTATAGAAGAGAGGAGAAGGGGAGAGATGGTGGAGAGTGTTTGGATAAACTTTGTATTTCACCTTGTAAACACACACTCACACCCCTCTCTATGTGTAGAGAGGGTTTATATATGTCCTCCAAGGGGCTGGCAATGGGCCTTCTCTTGGGCTTCCATGGGTCGGGCTTGGACCATTACATTAATTATACTAACGGACTAGCCTATCGGACTACCTATTACATGCTTAATATAGTCTAATTATTACAAGACTCGTGAGACCGATAATGATCGTCACTTCACTAAAAACTGAATTCCTAACACATATTATCTTACCAAACGTATGGTTTCACTTAATTAGTCACGTTTTACTAGACGTCTATGCTAAGGTACAAATTATAGCTAGTTTTCTAATCCCTAACGTGCACACTACTAACAAGAAACAATAGATCAAATATAATAACTAGGTTTCATGTAATAATAAGCAAACATAATTAAATTTAGCCTACCATGTTAACAAGAAGAGAAGAAAAACAAATTATCAAACAATATAAAGACATTATTGAATGATTAATGGATGAATTACTTAACTTCAATGTAACAAAAGAGTATATGAATAACAAGGGCATAAAAAGCCCTAAACTTTGACTATAGTATCAGCTCTAAGATTCCACAAAGTTCTACACACTCAAAAATATGAAAATAATGAGTTTGTATATATAGGATTGGGGTAATGACGACGTCAGGTTATGGGTGTGACGCCGTCAGCCCGTCGACTCGAATTAGGGTTTATCTTCACCGCCTTAATTTGAAGTCGTTACCTTGAATCTTTGATGCCGTCATGAAGGCCGTCTCAACACCCTGAGTGGTTACGAAACACGTCTAAAATAATACTTTCCAGCCACTTTTGGTGAAGGCGTCACGAAGCTTAAAAGTTGTAAATTGTCTCGTTTCTTTTCCAAATCAAGCCCAAGTCATGTGTATTCTATCTAAGTGCTTTCCAAATGCTAATAACACAAAAATAAAGGATTAAGTATAATAATCGGGCATATTTGCATGATTTTAGGGGTTAAATGACTTTGAAAAATTGTATAAATTGACACCTCATCAGGGCATACATGAAATCATGTCCTAACTGCATTTTGAGCATAAACTTTGCCCTGAACCTTGTTTGCTTGATGGCTATTCAATGTGTAAGGTTCGAGTTTCATTGTCGTGGCCCGTCGGTTTTGATTGCGTTTTTTATTTCTTACCAGATGTGACTGTAGCTGATGTGTCTACCTCTGCGAGAGAGCCTGCCATGATTTTCCTTTTAACAGAGTGCCTGGATCCGTAGGTGTGTTCATATTTATTGAGCTCGATTGCCCATTTTGACATTCTGCTTATATACTTGTGGTTTGATAGAACCTGTTTTAGTGGGTTGTCTGTTAGAACATGAACATGATGTGCTTGGAAATACATTTTAAATCACCTTAATAACAATAGTAAGGAAAATACAATCTTTTCTAGTGGAATGTAGTTGACTTTTGCATCTTGCAAGACCTTACTGAAAAATCAGAATGGTTTTTGAACCTTGAATAATTCTGCTAGGAGCACTGAATCGATGACTTCCTGAGAGGCTGCTAGATACATGGTAATGGTTTCGCTAAGTATCGGATTTGTTAAGGTAGGTATCTCGGTTAGGAATATCTTGAGGTCTTGAAATGTTGCTTCAGCTTTGTCAGTTCATCCGTATACTTTGTGTGGAAACTAGAAGGGGGTTGAATAGTTTTTACCACTTTAAAAATTAGAACTTAGATTGTCTACTTATGTGAAATCAATGTAATAAGTGAGTAAGTAAATGCGGAATATAAATAAGTAAAGATAGGAAAGATGAAACCAAAGACACGATGATTTATAGTGGTTCGGCTAAGAAGCTCCTCTTCGCCCTACTCTACTCCCCGAGTACCCAACTCAAGAGTTTTCTTCACTATGTCAACAAGCTCCCTTTAGGCGGAGAAAACCATACACGTCGCGTACACTTTTTTCGGTACTAAGCTAAATACCAATTTCTACGTTGAGATAGAACCAATCTAACACATTACGTATTTTAAGGCCTAAAATACTAACCTATCATACATATATGATAACACAATACAAATAGATGGAGGTGGCTAAATATCACAAGTATGATGACTCAACTAAACTAATAACACTTAAAGCTCGAAGTCTTCTTTGTGTTCTTCACTAAAGAGTGGAATAATTAGATCACTTCATCAAAGCATGTATAAGAGAAAATAAAAATGCAAGAGAAAAGTTGGAAAATGGTGTAGAAAATAAAAACATTTGGTTACTATTTATAGGAAAATTTGAAATTCAAATTCTGGCCCAAGCTGACAGCTACACGGATCCACAGATCCGTCGTAGCTTGGATCTGTATTTGGTTATGTTGGATCCGTGTCTAGCAGCTAGCTGTTATTTTGTATTTTAGTGATTAACTCCAAATCTTTACAAAATATTCTTATGCACTTAAAAATTAGATTTATTAGATTCTTCTTAAAGAAAATATTTCTTAACATGAAAATAAAAAGATTTTTTAGATTTGAAAAGATTGTTTCCATTTATGGTTAATCCTATTTTGTCTTATTGATTAATATAACTAGTTTATAATTAATCATGTTTTTACTTGAAATCATTTGATTAGTAATGGTTTATGCAAATGATTAATTTTGAACGCAAGAAAAAATATTTTTCTTGTTCCGTTCATTAAAAAAATATGCTTTTAGTAGTCATATTCATACCTTAAGTGATTTGTCGTCGGCAAGTAAACTTACGACTAAATAACTTGTTTACGTAAACTTTTACGTAGTATGACATTATATTTGTTATTATCAAAACTCGACGATCATTAATATAAATATCGTTTTTACGCGAATATTTGTATTAACAATCTCGTTTTTTAGCAAATATTTGTATTAACAGTCTCCCCTTTTTTGATGATGACAAAATATAAACTCATAGTGATTAAAAGTGGATTAAAAAAGTATGGTAGTAGTTGAGTTTACATATCTTCTCCCCGTTTTTGTTGAAGCAAAAAATATTGTGGAGGCGCGGTTGCAAAACTTATTTGACGAATACAAAGTGACGGCGTGACGAATGCAAAGTAAAAAATTAAACGTATTTCAAGTGCTCCCCTATGTGTAGCTCCCCCTTGTTTTGGGCTCCAAGGAATCGAGCTATGGAGGCGTGCTATAAAACAAAGTTAGTAGACAAGTAAATATATATAGCAACAACACACGCATATATATAAGAAAAATAACCACCATCATCATGACACAACAAATAATTATTTTAATTCCATTATAAGGGAAGAAACATAAAATTGAACATAAAAATAAACTAGAAATAACAATAACTATAAAAAAATTAAACTAGAAAACAAAAATAAGAAAACTAAAAAATTCTAAATCTTAAGATAAAAGTTTTCTCCCATATAATCTGATGTGGTGGTGGCGACACAACAGGGTGTTTAGTGCAGAAAGTACGGTGGATTGGGTGAAGATCCAAGATGGTGTTGGATGTAGAAGCATATGAAATGAACACCTTCTTGTAGGCGTTGGAGTTGTTCGATTTTGTTGTTACAACATCTACACAATATGAGATTAGGATTATTATTTGTGTTTGGGATTAAATAATCCAAGTTGTTGTGTGAGGAAGGTTTGTGGTTTTGTGGAGTGTGTTCTTGTATGTATTTAAACATGAGATGCATTTCTCGTAGTAGTAGTCCGATTTCACTTCGGGAGTTACTACAACATTGACATGTCAAGTGATGAAGGTGTGCAAGTCTTTCTTCCAAGACTTCAAAAGGGAGGTTGTTTTGATTACCGTGGTTTGGTTGGAGTTTTGAGAGATGTTCTTGTTTGATTTTCTTTATAAGTGTAGGTGTTGAGTCATTGGATGAACTAGACATTTTAGTGAGCTAGTGAGATGAAGTGAGAGTGAATTGTTTTGATGATGGTAATTATATGGTGAGATTGGTGTATGCTTTTGTATAGTGGTTATTGGATTATATGGAGGATGTATTTTATCCTAAGGTTTAAGATCTTCTCAAGAATCAAATAAAATAAAGATAAGACAAAGTGCTAGAAGTTAAAAGAAAATAAATTTAGACGCTTGGAAAATGCACGGATCTACCTATTCTAAGGACGGATCTCGGGTACCTAGATTCGTCGATCCGTGAGGAGGTCAAAATCGACCAGAACATGTTATAGTTCCCAAAATTCTTAACCATATAACACAAAAGTAACTATATCATAGATAGCAGTCATAAATATTCCTAGTGCACAAGACAAAATAGTGTCACACATAGTTAAGGCATGCAGACGTCACATGAACATATTAAAAATCCTAGAAAAATAACATAAGTTCCTAATTAATAAACTACCATGGATTTATCAATCCCTCTTCTTGATGATTGCGTAGAGAACTTTATCAAGTCAAAGTATGTGTAAATGAGTAACAGGATAACAAAGGTGAGGATTGATTTGTACTTTCAGCCGATGATGGTGAACCATGAAGTCGAGCTTTTACTTGATTTTCCTTTACTTTGCCTCTTTCCTTTTTGGTATTGATGGAATTCATCACACGTAAATGTAAGGACTATTTATGTTTGGATGTGGACGAAACAACTTCAAAATTTAGCAAGAATGACTATTACAGACGAGTAAGGAGCAAGCCATATGGCAATGGACAATCATCATGATTTTTGACATCTTCAATCTTGTGGGCTATGTAATAGGCAAGATTGAATTTTTGACCTGATTTGAGATTATAAAGCATGATTGTAGATAATGCATCTATGAAATTTTTATGAGTATCTACACAAATGACATTTTTATGGATAATGAGTTCCCAATCTTTGATGTTGGGAAGGAGATCATCATGATAAATGATGCTTGAATTTGAATGATTTTGATAGTTTTGAGGCATGGTGATGCTATTTATGATTTCCAGAATGTTTGGTATGTTGGTTTTGTAAGGAATGTGATTTTCTCGATGTGGGTTTTGGAGATCAAATGAACTTTCATTTGAGTAGATACAAGTTCCTTCACAAGGAATTTATAGAACTTCTCTAAACTTCTGAAGTTTCATGATGAACTCTTTGTCTCTAATGGTGAAACCAATAGATAAGGACAAATCATCCACATTTCGGATGAGTCAGAACTTCCTATAGAATTCAATAATAAAACGTGGACAAATTTGTCCATTCAGAGTTAAAAGACAATGGAATCTGATGGTTTTGAATTGTTCAATTATGTCGTTTCCAAAAGTAAAGGATGATTCGATGTGTCTTCCCTAATGGATTAGACGACTTTGAAGAGTTTTGAAGGTATTTTTGACGTTGTTAGGAGTGGAATTAAGATGATGAATTTTTGATATATAATGTTTGGTTCTTTTGTAATCTAGCTTCATCATTCCAAGTATAATTAGACCTATTAGTTAGTAAAGTAAATTAATAAATTATCTACATATCTAATGACATTCTGAATTAGATTTCGATTTTGTATATTAGTTCACTTTTCACAATCGATATAAATCAATGTAAACTTTCGTAAAACAAATATAGATTTCAGATTGGGGAAAAAACCCGTTTTGAAGGACTAAATTTATGACTATATTTGTTTACAAAAAGTTTACATTGATTTATATCGATTGTAACACACATCGTGAGGTGTCATATTTATGTTATTTATATCGATTGTAACACACATCATGGGTCGTGTACTATTTAGATATTTTTTGATATATTATAAGCAAGATGATGATGTCGTGTGTATAATTTAAGTTGGTCTATTGTTGGGTTAGGATGTTCTTGCACCTTTGTTATATAAAAACTGTAGTTCTTGAAACGATAGATGTTAACTATATTCTAAATTTTATTAAGGAACGTCGGCTTAAGAAAGCTTGTATAATTAAAAACTATAGCGAGGCACTACAACGAAACACAGGTAGATGAAAAGTCCAAAATACACGTGCCCACCTAAAAATTACATGTGCACACCTAAAGATAAAGATAAGACATATTTAATGTTACTGAAGCAATTGCTACTATTTGATCTTGATCATGTCGATTTTTGTCTTTGTTTAAAATATATTGATTGAAAAATCTTAAAGCAAAGGTGTATATGTGTTTTTATTAAATGGTATATATAGCTGTGATATTTAAGTAAATGGTGCATATGTGTTTTGCTTGATTATGCATATATGTGACTACATTAGGATAAATTCGTTTGCATTATTTGATATAATAAAAGGTTGTGCATATGTGTTTTGTTTGTTGTTATGTTTAAATAATTCGTTTATTAATTGCTTGTGGTTACAGGTACGAGTATGATGAGCAATATGAAGAGTGCACATGTGTTTTGTAAAAACTATCCAGCAGGAAGATAGTTATGATAAAAAAAGTAAAGACACAAGTACACGTAGTAGATACAAGTGCACATAAACTAACTTGAGTGCTTATATACAAAGGCATATGGATGAACTCAAATGCACATAAACATAGCAAGAAATCGAGAATCTCTAATGAGAGAAAATACATATTCATATACGACAACTGATTGGTTAATTTTATACTAAATATATAATATATAATAAAATATAAAATATATATAAGTCATAAAAAAATCAAACAAGATCAATGAAACCGAGAAGTAGTATAGAGTGTTCCCGGGTCGTTTATCCCCAACGAGGCTGGACTGGAGAATCGATACAGTCGGAAAATTGGAGTTTGAATGAGAAAAATGATTTCAGAGTGTGGAAAGTTAGATTGAACCCCCAATAACAAACAAAAACGTTTAAGAAAAACCTAGAAATTATGAAATTAAGCTAGAAAACGAAAGCACGGGCCCCGAACTAAGGGGGGAAAACCTAAAATCTTAAATCTAACCAATACGAAGAAGAAATTTTTATTTCTCTTTTAAACTACTCTAGGGAAACAATAAACGAAGAATGAAAAAGACTAGACCAAAACGGAGTTGTTTGACCCAAAAACGATGTTTGTCAACACAAAAAAACCGCAACCCGCGACCGTTCTTAAAAAGTAAAAGGTATGTAAAAATGACCCTACGAAAAGTTTTACAATTTTTCCTACTAACATATTGACAAAATAAAATTTTTAAAAAAGAAAAATATTTTTTTGATTAATTTTTGTATTTTTTATGATTTTTTAAACTTTTTAAACTAAATTATAATTGTAAAAAAAAAAAATACTAAATATTTCGAAAAACCTGAAAATTTTACTAAAAATACTTTATACTATAACAATCCTACGAAAAATAAAAAACACAAAGTTGGCTTATAAATAAGCCCTCAATAAGCTGTTAACAGCTTAATAGCTTAAAAGCCCAAAATGACTATAAATATTAATGCCCTTGGGACTATAACAGAAAAGTCCCAAGGGCGCAGCGGTATGGTGTGTGTTATAAAG
>BQNB010013523.1:61019-76979 GCA_026074375.1 Tanacetum coccineum
CAAGCCCCAATTCCAGCGTGCAAATGTAACTTAGAAAACAAGTAAAGAAATCTTAACTCAATTTCATTAAAATGAAGTACAAGTACAATTAAAAGCTTTGAACTGAAAAACACTTAAAACTATTTAAAAACTACACTTAAACTACATAAAAACTATATATGCTGGCCACAATGGGCTTACACTTGCTTTTATAGAAGAAAAACGAGCTAGGGCTTGACTTCTTGTTTTCTTCCTTTGTGCTTTCTTGTAGACACACAAACACAAGTGTGTTTGTTTGGTCGAGTGCCAAAGATGCAACAATCCTTGGCCTCAATCTTTCTTGGTTCCCAAACCTTTGATCCGAGCCATTGGTTTAGTCATGGAGAAGTGTGGGATTGCCAAATGGGATTAGGGGTTTAGTGGAGGAGGGGGGAAAGGTTTATCCATGGGGTGGTTTGGGTTGCAGGGTAAAAGGAAGGGAGTTAACCCGTGAGTTGGTCCTGGGTTTTTGGGATTCAAAAATGGCGGGAAAAAATGTTATGAAAAAGGTTAGGGGTGACAGGGTGTAGTTTAGGGAATGGCAAATTAGGCCCCTCATGGTGTGTGTAGTTCTTGCACCACTCGTCCTTGTGTTGTTATAGTTTTGGGGACTTGGCATAAATTAAGTCCCCAAAAGTATATAAGCAACAATTGCACCACTAGTCCTTATGGTGTTAGGTTTAGGTTTTTGGGCAGCATTTGCCCCTTGGAGGTATATCTTTCCCTTATTGACAGTTTTCACCATTCTCTTCTTTTCTCTTGATTTCTTTTTAAAATATAATTTAAGGGATTTACAAGTTTAGTCCCTAAACTTATTTTCTTGACTTTTGACTTCGGGGTTGTTTTTTGGTTGGGGGGGGGGGGGGGGGGGGGGGGGGGGGGGGGGGGGGGGGGGGGGGGGGGGGGTGTGGGGGGGGGGGGGGGGGGGGGGGGGGGGGGGGACTTGGGTTGACTTTTCATACACTTGGCTTGGGGACTTTGACACTTTGTCTTTCCTGCTATTCCATTAGAGTCGGTTTTGTCATTTTGGCTTCGTTTTTCGTTCTTTTTATTAATTATCCGTTCCTGGCCACAATACAATTAGCAAAACAAGCATATATTGGCATGTAAGTTCGTTTTTGGTTATTTTAGCTGTTTTAAAGGTAAAAGGTATGTGTAATTAAACACATACCAAAATCCCCCATACTAAGGTATTGCCGTTGTCCTCCGCAATGTTATGAAAGTAACAAAAATAAGAAATCTCAATCCCCCACACGACTAATATCTTTGAAAAGTAGCTAAGTGTTTGTCAAGGGGAACTAAAGAATTAATAGCTTTGACAGCACGTTTTTACCATTTTTTTATTAATACACTAATATCCCTAATATTTTTGGGATTTTCCTTTTTCTTTTTCTCGATTCCTTTGACCTTCATTTATTATATTCACATGGGATCATAGAATGAGAACACGCCCATAGAGTGATCTGTACGGATGTCCTGTACGGATAAAATTCATCGTCCTCAGATTTTTCACTATGCTCCAAACCAAGCAATTAAAAAGATCTTGTCAATATAAGTCTAAATGCTAAGCACTCATACTTATGACTTGTGAACTTTTAACTCCCAACATGAATGTATGATTTAAATGTGTGTACTCAATTCAACTCAACCATAGATCAATTTATTTCCATAGTCGTAATTCAAGATGAATCATGACTCAAAGCAACAAACTTATTAGGACCGTGGTAAACTTGTTTTAAAGAACGGCATTTTTAATGTAGAACTTTTTGTCAACATCTTCATCATTATAATCATAAGTTCTTAAAGCTAGGAATGCGTTGCTTAGTTCGAACACTACTAGGCCTCGCTCCATAGTAGGATATCACAACCAAACGACCCTGGTGTTCTTAGTTGAAACCCACCCCGTGCCTAGATAGTGGGAAATCAAATCAACACCTTCTTCCTATGTATGCTAAGGATTTGTGTCTTAGTTTGAACCCCTCACCTAGACCTCGCATCCTGGTGAGATATCACACCACACAAATCCTAGAGTAAAGATGGTCTTAGTTTGAACCCCACATCGTGGTTTAGCGGAGTGGGATATCACGACACATCTTTTCTCGCTTCCATATAATCAAATGTAGCTTTATTGGCATAATTTTCAAGTATTCTTGCATTTTTGCATTCATACGTCATTCATGCTTCTTTGGCATTTTAACTTTCAAATTACTAAGAACAGAAAAATCCCGCTTTAAAGAATCAAGTTACAAATTTGAAGCTTTTTCTAAAAACATTGATTGACTTGGTTGATTTGAAATGAGCATGTATGATTAGGTGGATAGAGCTTAATGGGAGGGAAAAAGCAAAAGGTTACTCATTATAAGGTTTTAGAAGAATCTTGCTCAGCCCATTAACACTTATAATAACTCTATCACTTCTTGTTCTTCACTTTTTAAATTTCGAAGCAATCGAAATTCGTGAAAGCTTAGCCTACTAGCAGTTAAGTTGTGGAACTAGCTAGGGTCTACACGGCCCGAGATGAGTCAAAAATGGATTCTCATTCTACCCATTAGGAAAGTCAAAACTGTGACAAAACACTTATTTTATTTTTGAAAATTTTTAAAAATTTTCAATTTTTTTGGTATTTTGCAAAATTTGGTGGTAAAAAACGGGGGATTGCGTGATAACAACAAGCTGCAGGAAAAATCAAAATCGACTGATCCCCCCCCCCTTACTTGAACTAAACATCGTCCTTGATTTGTTTTAAAGGGTTCCTACGCAATCTAAGGCCTTTTATGATGTGTGCAAAAGATAAAATGTAGTCGATTAGATTTGGATACTGGATTCCCAAAATGAAGCTGAAGATGTGAAACTCTTGTGGATACTGCGAGCATGAGAGTCTTCACAATCCGGGAAATCCTGGACATACAATACAAAGCACACAAAACATGGACAAAAAACACGGGTGGTACTGGAAAATGTAAGCCTCCTCAACCAAAAAACACTTTATTTATTACTATAACTGATAAGCATGGGGTGCCTCCCAGAAGCGCTGTTTTAAGGTCCCGACACTTGACCCGTCTCCCGAATTTATTGGTCATATGGGAGAAAACGTCCTGGAGAATCCGGGACAACTCGGTTGGTATGTCCCTCCAATAGTAGTGTTCAACGATGACCATTCCTTTGAAAAATGGTGGCCCGGATTAGTTTTGAGATAATCGACAGTGCCAAATGGAAAACTGGGGTTTACTGTGAATGGTTCCACTCCAGCGGGTCTTAAGCTTGCCTGAGGAAAATCTTTAATCTAGAGTTAAGAGGAAGGAACGATCCCACGACGTTGAAAACGTGGTTTTTGATTTTTTGAGTCATGGATTTTCTCTTTGTTTTTCTCTTTATAGATCAAAGAGTTTTCATAGGAATGATCACGAAGTTCATTAGTTCATTGATGTTGAATTTTTCTGTGATTCACCCGCTTTTTGATATCATGTATGGTTTCATGCTTCAGGGCCCAGTAGCTTTGTGCTCCGAGCTCGATCGGAAGATGACATGCCTTCCCGTACACTCAAACTTTTATGGAGTACACCCGATTGGTGTTTTGTTTGCTTGTGCGGAAAGCCCTCAAAGTGCATCATCTAATTTATGCAGTACCAAAGAGGCTACGATTTTCGCCCACGGTCCTTTCCAGAATCCTTTTCAAACCACCTCGATTGGATACCTTTAACTTGTCCACTTGTTGTGGATGATATGCGGTGGAGAAGACGATGGGTAAGTAACTCCAGTATTTTAGCTATGACCTTTGGTGAAAATTGGTCATTTGCAAAAATGGTTCCGCGATCACTTTATGATTGCTCGTGGCGGAACCAAATCGGGAGAAGAGAAGAGAAGATTTAAGAAATTACAAACAACTCCGGGCATCATTGGTGTGGGACGCTGCTTTTGCTTCAACCATTTTGTAAGTAATCGACTGCCACGAGTATATATTTGTTCCCTCTTTGTAGACGGAACGGCCCCATAAAGTACAATGGCCCACAGTCAAAAGATTCAGCAAACTTGGATAGAGTTTTGTGTGCCAATTCATCAACATTGCGAAATTTTGCCTTGACGTTGGACAAAATGTCACATTGGGTGACAAAGTCGTGGGCATCCTTGTAGATTGTGGGCCAAATAAAATCCTCGAATCGAAGACCTTTTTTGTGTGGTAATCTGGCACCGTTAGTGTCCCTCCGGTGGGTCCACTGTGGCAAGCTTTAAGAATGTCAAAAGCTTCTTGCCCGAACACAACGCCTAATTACTTGGTTACAAGATCTTGAATAGAAAGGGGTCGTCCCAAAAGTAGTGTTTGACGTCTTTGAAAAACTTTCTTTTCTGTTGGGACGACATCCCTTTGATCACAAAATTTCCCGCATGGTAGTTTGCAAAATCGGCAAACCATGGGGCATTATCATCACCACGAAAGGTAACCATCCCAAGTGTCTCGAGAGGAAATGTTTCCGTAATTTCCTTTTTCTCGAGCTCACTTTGATGGGGATTTTCCAGTCTAGAAAGGTGGTCTGCGGCGAGATTTTCTGCTCCTTTTTTATCACGGATCACGACATCAAATTCTTGGAGCAGCAAAATCCACCGGAGCAATCTTGGCTTAGCATCCTGCTTAGCAAGCAAGTACTTGAGAGCCGAGTGGTCCATATACACTATACTTTTGGACAAGACAAGATATGGCCAGAATTTCTCGAAAGCATACACTACGGCAAGTAATTCCTTTTCCGTTGTAGTGTAATGTGCTTGAGCCTCGGTCATAGTCTTGCTTGCATAGTGTATCGGTTGGAAGTGCTTGGTCTTACGTTGCCCGAGGACTGCCCCAACAGCAAAATCACTTGCATCGCACATGATTTCAAAGGGCATGTCCCAATCGGGAGCAACTAGAATTGGGGCTTGGGTTAACTTCATCTTAAGGGTTTCAAATGCTTTGATGCATTCCTTCGAGAAGATAAACGGAGTTTCCTTTTCAAGGAGGTGGGTCATAGGCTGGCGGCGGATTTTGGAAAATCCTGAATAGAATGTCGGTAGAATTCGGCTACATGAACGAGAAAACTGAGATAATACCCTTAACTGTAGTAGATTGAGGCAATTTTGCATGAATCAACTTTTTCCTTATCAACCTCAATCCCTGATTTAGAAATCTTATGGCCAAGGACTATGCCTTCCTTGACCATAAAGTGGCACTTTTCCCAATTTAGCACAAGATTGGTGTCTTCACACCTTTGGAGCATTTTGTCTAAATGGGAAAGACAAGAAGAGAAAGAGTCACCAAAAACCGAGAAATCATCCATGAAGACTTCCATGGTTTTCTCAATCATATCGTGAAAGATTGACAAACCATACACCTTTTTGGACGTGCCCGGTGCATTGCATAACCCAAAGGGCATGCGACGATAGGCAAATGTCCCATAAGGGCAGGTGAAGGTGGTCTTCTCTTACGAATTTGGTGATCAAGTCCATTATATTTGCCATTTGATTTTGCATATTTTGCATAACCGCGTCATTAGCTTTGACGTAGTTATCAAAATCGGGTTTAGACATACCTGGTGCTGGAAGAACTGGAGCTTGGTAAGGTGGAGCTTGAAAAGGCAGGGGTTGATTAATCTGGGGTTGGTAAACTTGTCCTTGATTGAAATTATTACCCCAATTTTAGTAAACTTGTACACAACGGTTATGCCTCCCTTCTTAGGGACACAATGAATCGGGCTCACCCAGGGGCTGTCAGAGATAGGGTAGATTAACCCTACATCAAGAAGTTTGATAACTTCTTGCTTAATAACCTCATGGATTTTGGGGTTAACCCTTCTCTGATGTTGAACTACGGGTTTGGCATTTTCCTCCATCAAAATCTTATGGGTGCAAAACTGTGGATCTATCCCCTTAATATCAGAAATCTTCCAAGCTATGGCATGTTTGTGTGACTTAAGAACCTTGATCAGGGCGGTTTTATCCTCATCTTTTAAGTTTTTAGCGATTATGACGGGTAATTTGTCATCACCCTCCAAAAATGCATACTCAAGATGGGATGGTAAGTCTTTGAGTTCAAGGTCGGGAGGATCTTCACATGAAGATTTAATCTCTTCAGGTACATTTATTTCACAAACTGGTGACGGAGGGAGATTTGGGTCACTATTGATTACACTTAACAATTCCTCAAGGTAAACAGTATCTCCCTCAGAATCATAGATGCCGTCAACACCTGGTGGTATTGAATCATCATGTTCAAGAAATTCATCGATCTCTTCCATTAGAAAATCACTTCCTCCGAAGGGAGTGAAAGATGGAGAGCGAGAATCGATCATAAGGTCCGACGTAGAAGTGGGATTGCCACTTTCAGAAATTTCAAGTACTTCTTGAACATATTCTTCACAAGCAATGTCAATAACATCGACTCGGTTAACCGATTCAATGATATTGTAGGAGAAAGTCTTAGTATCACCAACTTTGAAGGTCACGGATTGGTCATCGTGCCTAAGGGTCATTTGTTCACCGTGAACATCGATCAAGGCACGTGCCGTCCTCAAGAAAGGTCTTCCTAAGATTAGGGGAACCCGAGGATCGGCAACGTAATCAACGACCACAAAATCGGCAGGAAAGAAGAACGTTCCAACTTTCACGAAAACATCCTCGGCGATGCCGGTGGGAGTAGAAATCGTTCGGTCGGCAAGTTCAAGTATCATTCGGGTTTTGGTCAAAGCTGGGAGACTTAGTTCTTTCCAAATGGAGAGAGGCATTAGGTTGATGCTTGCACCGAGATCGGCCAAGGCTAAGCATTCATTCATCTCCGGAAAATCACACGGTATAAGAAATCTGCCGGGGTCTCCAAGTTTCTCGGGAAACTTTTTTAGGATAACCGCCGAGCAATTCTCGTTTACCGGTGTCTTTGTCAACTCAATCATCTTATCCTTGTCATTGAGGAGCTTTCTAAACATTGGTGCAAATTTGGGCATGTGTAGGAGAGCGTCCGCGAAACTTAGCTCGAAATGGAGATTCCGAAAAATCTCCATAAATTTTGAAGCTAGAAGATTGTCTTTTTCACGGAGCTTTTCTTTGTTGGCCCTTGAAGGATAAGGCAAGGTTGGTTTAGTCTTTGAAGCAACAACGGGCTCACCAATTTGGTCATTAGTTTGGACCACTGGAGGTTGGATGTTTTCGGTGCTTGGTTGCACCGTATCCTTTGTCACCTCGGGTTCATTTTCCTTCTCTTTAGGAGGAGAAGAAATTTGAGGTCCATTATAGGAAACACCGCTTCGGGTAGTGATTGCTTTCACATCACCTTTCGGGTTAGCAATGGTGTTGCTTGGAAGAGAACCCGAACCCGAAGTAGAAGCGGTATTACTATTTACGAATTTGGTGATCAGGTCCGTTATATTTGCCATTTGATTTTGCATATTTTGCATAACCGCGTCATTAGCTTTGACGTAGTTATCAAAATCGGGCTTAGACACACCTGGTGCTGGTGGAACTGGAGCTTGGTAAGCTGGAGCTTGAAAAGTCGGGGGTTGATTAATCTGGGGTTGGTAAACTTGTCCTTGATTGAAATTATTACCCCGATTTTGGTTAAAATTGTTCCCCCGATTTTGGTTGAAATTGATCCCCCGATTTTGGTTGTTTTGATGGTTTTGCATAGGAGGAAAACCGGGAGGTCGAATTTGGTTAGCAACCATCTGAGGTCGGTAACTGGCATTCCCTTGGTTGTAGTTAACTGCGGCGGCTTGTGACACGTATTCTTGGATATTGTCACGATAAATGTTGCCATCGGTGGCTGGACAATTTTGGTAAGAATGACCACCCCCGCAAGTTACACAACTTTGCTCGACTGCTTTTACAGGAGCGGGAGCTGGAGTTTGGTTTTTCTTATCGAGAATCAATGCTCTAACCATATCTTTCAGCTCAGCAACATCGGATGAAACTGCTGGGGTAGAAGAGCTCGTACTCACTTTTGAAACAATGGCCTTGCTTCGTGATTGACGAACTTTGGACTTGCTCTCGATGATTTTTAGGCATTCTCGAGGCATTTTATCCAGAAAGTTACCACCCGCAGCGGAGTTCAATGAATCTTGATCATTCGAATTTAGGGAATTATAGAATGTATCGAGTTGATGCAATTCTGAAAACCCATGATGCGGGCATCCCCTAAGAAGATCATTGAATCGGTCCCATGCCTCGTAAAACGTTTCATCAAATTTTTGTTGAAATCTTGTGATTTCATTTCGAAGATTTGTTGTTTTAGAGGGAGGGAAGAATTTGTTAATGAATTTCGAAACAAGATCATCCCATGTAAGAATCGATTGAGGGGGCTCTTTTTCAAGCCAAATCCGGGCTGCTCCCTCGAGGGAAAATGGGAAAAGCATAAGCTTAACCGACGTACTCGGGACGTTCGGGAACTTCATCGTAGAAGTGATCTTGTTGAAATATCGGATGTGAGCATGTGGGTCTTCTTTATCATGTCCAAAAAATTGCTTGTTTTGAACAAGATTAAGTAGACCATGCTTGATCTCAAAGTTGTTTGCGGTGATTTCGGGAACAACGATCGCATCCTCGTAACCCTCGGTGGGTGCTTCGAGTAATTGCGCCATAGTACGATTATCGGCCATCGTAACTATGGGAGGATTGAAAAGTTCTTGATTGTTATTTGGTTTCTCAAGATTGGGTGATTCAACAGAAGTTTGTCGGACTTGTTGTTGTCGACGTTTACGGGCTTGAGAACGAGTGCGCATGCACAAAATAGAAATATAAAATTTACACTAATTTTTTTTGGTTTTTTTTTTCAATGATTTATTCACAATGTATTTTAACGGACAATGAGATAAGACAACTTCAACCAAATAATCTACTTACTTCACGGTAGCTCTCAAAATGAAAAACGCACAAGCGAGCGGAGGAGTAGGAATAGCGCGAAGCTTATTTCTCCTTTCGGGTCGTAGTTCCTCGGAACAACCCTCCTTATACCCACTTTTTAGTTTGTTAATCAAATCGAGGTGAGCCGTACGTCGTAAGAGACACAAATGACAAGTTTTTAAATCTTTTGTTCGATTTGGGAACCAACAAGTTCACCGGAAGTTATTATGATAATACCTCAATTGAGAATATTATATTTTGGTATTTTTACCAATTTGTGAATTTTATTTCTTTTTTTATGGACAATGTTTTTATATTTTTGGTTTTTCTTTTGTTTTTATATGATAATTATACTAATAAAAGAAAATGAAAAATATTTTTGTACTTTTTATATTTTTATAGAAGAAAATATTCACAAATTCAAACACAAATTGTCAAACGTAACGATAATCGTTTTTCAGCCTCCCCGGCAACGGCGCCAAAATTTGGTCAAAGGAATTGTATATATATAATATTTAATACTAGGTAAATCTCAACTCTTCACCCTTGACCAAGGTAAAAAGTCAAGACTCACAAATAAAATATATATGTGTCCGGAAGTATGATTCCCGGGTCGTTATGTCCCAACGAGGCTTGAATGGAAAATCGAATGACGAATTGATGATCGATGTTTGAATATGACTAAATTATGATTGGTTTTCTATTACTACAAATTAAAAATGCAAAAACGATTAAATAAAACCTAAAAACGAAAGCTAGAACAATTTAAATCTAAAACGTAGACGTAAAATTAAAAACGCGAGGGTTAAAAACCTAAATTTTGCAAATTAAACCCTAGACTAATTTTTCCTTTTTCTTTTCAAATGTGTTCTAAATGACAAATAATGAAGTTTAAAAAAAACTGGACTAAAAACGGAGGTCGTTTGACCCAAAAACGAGTCAAAACAAAAACCGGGAACAAATCCCGTTCTTTAGAAAATGAATTTTTGAAAAAATGAACCTACGAAACTTTTAACATTTTTCCTACAAAATATATGAAAAAGAAAATTTTTAAAAAAAAGGTTATATTTTTCTGATTAATATTTTAATTTTTATGATTTTTTAAAGTTTTTAAAGAAAATAAATTATAAAAAATACTAAAAGCTAAGGGATAACAGTCCTAGGAAAAATAAGAAAATTTTCACAGCTTATCAAATAAGCTGCGAAATAAGCTAAATCAGCTTATAATGCTAATGGGCCAACAAGCCCTTATATAATAAATCCAACAAACCACTACCGGATGAGCTATTATAGCACAGCGGTAGTGGTGTTGGGTTTATAAGGGTTGAGGCTTGTTGAGGTCGGGGGTTCGAGCCCCGACTCACCCCTGACTTCCAAGCTTCCCTTTTATTTATTTTTAATTTTTTTTTTACAAACTTGTACAAGACACAAAAATAAGCACTTTTCACAACTATGACTTTTTATGAAAGCTTATAAATAAGCTGTAAATAGCACTTAAAGCAGACAGAATAGCTTATTAAGCGAAATGGCTTTTTTTTTCTTTTTTGGATTTGTTAAGCTACTAGAATGCAAATAAGCTAGAAAATAAGGCTAAGCTAATCCTAATAAGCTAAAGCTAGCCTAAATAAGCAAATTAGAAAGGGAATTGGGCTGTAAAAAACTTAATAAGCTACTGACACAAGTATGAGTGCAAAACAGACAAAGGGGCACCTTGAGGCTTATTTTTAAGCACTCAAAAGGGGGTCCTAAGCTTAAAGCTTGCAGGGTCTTAAAGATTAGCTTATAATATTCTTAAAAGTGCAAAAAGATTAAAGTTTTAGTCATAAATAAGCCAAGAAAAAGGTGTGCCAATTGGCTTTTTTGCACCAAGGCAAAAACAAAGCCAAACAGCCCTTAAAGGCACTTTGGGGCTAAATTTTAAGCTAGCTAATGAAAATTAAAAGCAAAAATAAGTTAAAACAGATATAGCATACATATTAATGAGCTTATTCTTTCATTTTCAGAACCTAATACTGTATGTAGCTTATCTAACTTTTAGCTTAAAAGTGACTTCTATAACCTTGTGAGGTTTACCGAGATGACACTACAGCAAAATGGCTAAACCAAACAACCACAAACTGAGCACATCATAGCAAGTCTAGCTGAATGCATGCTAATACTCAAAATGAACTTGAAATTGAGGTTTTAAAGCTATCTAAAGTTAATTAACAAAATAAGCAAATTTATCACTCTAAATTAACACAGTTTTGACAACTAGCTATAAAAATCTTAACTAATGAAGTTCTAACTATAAAAACTTGTGAAAACTGATTATTATACCTTAATTTAGCTTATAGAAACTGGATTGGTGACTCAACCCACAGCATTACCCAAATTTACCCATTTTAACCTTTATCCTAAACACCCCTTTATCTTTTCAAATAGCTTTTTAAGGTAGTTAAAAACTGGTTTTAGGCTAAACTATTTAAGAACAGAGTATTATTAGTCCATATTAGCATGATGACAAAAAAGAAACCAATATAAGCACAATCAATAGGCAATAAGAACAAGCATTAATAAGACTTCTTTAGACAGTTTTGACTTAAATTCTAAACCTAGAGATAGAAAACTATAAGACTAACATGTTAAGCATAAAACATGATAAAAAAATCAATAATAAACTATATTAAGCAATAAATAAGCAATTCTAGATTAGAACTAAATATGAAGAAAATTAAGGAAAAGAGAGACTTACAAAGGGTCCAAAAGTATAAGGAACCTAAGTCTAAACCTATCAACCCCTAAGTCCACTTTTCTGATCTTATTTAACCCAATGGTCCATCCAATTTTGACCCAAGCTTATTTTCGGCTTATTTGACTTTTTAAAAAGTCAAAATTTTGACTTAAATTCGAAATACTAGTAAGCTATTAATTAGCTTATACTATTCGAAGTTACCAGCTTATAGTGAGGATTGGAAACTTTTAAACCCTTTTTGAACAATTTAAATACCAAACTAAAATGGATAATAGAACAAGATTTATAAGAAAAATATCGAACTTTTCATTAACTTGAAAACTAGAGTACAATACTGAAAACTTTAATGCTAGTAAACTAAATTACATTTAAAAAGAAAATAAGGCTGAAAAAAAAATATCATGGGTGCTTCCATAGGGATGGGGTATTTATACCCGAATCCCAATTCCTTCAATTCTTGGATATGTGGTAGTGGAGGGGAAGGGGAGTGTAAACCCATTGGATTTTTGGTGATGTTGCAGGTTAAAAGAGGGTGAAGAACACCCGGGGTGGTGTTGGGGTTTATTGGCGGGAAAATGAGTTACAAAAAAGGACAGGGTAAATTGTTTTGTTAGTTGGCAAGTTTGGTCCCTCAAAATGTTTACTTGTTTTGCAGCCATGGTCCTTGGTAGTTATATAACTTTGAAAATTGTCAAATTCAGCCCTTGAAAGTTATAAGTCTAATTGCAAAGCCAGTCCTTGTGTTAATACAAGTATGGGGGTTTGGCAGGAATGCCCGCTCAACTTATATAGGTGACTTGCAAAGTCAGTCCTTGTGTGTCTATAAACTATGGGGTTGGCAGAATTGCCCCTTAAGTTATATTTCCTAAAATGCATTTCCACCCCTGATCTTTTATCCTTATTCTTTTAACTTTGAGAAATGGCAAGTGTGGACCTCAAGTTATCTTTTGTAGCATCAGTTTCTGCGGAGTTGAACTCTGACTTTGTCGGTGATAGTTGTAGCTTTGACTTATGTGATCTTATGTTTTGAGCTTTCTGTTGACTTTTTGACTTGGTTGACTTTTTAGCTTTGATTTGGCTTCGTCTTTTCACACATTTCCATTCCGTGCTTAGTTTTGTCGTTTTTGGCTTTATTTTTCGTCATTTGTATGATATCCGTTTCCTACACAATACAAATGCAAAACAAACATATATTTGGCAGTTTTTGTCTGTTTTTGGTCATTTAAGTCCGTTTTTAATGGAAAAAGGTATGTGTAATTAAGCACATACCATCAAGTTTAATTGAAACCGCACAAATCCAATATCCAAATTATACGGTTTATTTCTTTGACTTGTAAAATCCCGTGAAACATTAACTTGTTTTCCCAGTTTTGTCAAGAATTGTAAAATCCCGTGTAGTTTCATGAATTAAAACACTTAAAAGACCACTTAATCAAACACAATCTCTTTCTACACCGTTCGATCAAACAAGTAATCTTTAACATATAAATTTCACAAATAAAGACTCATGCAGACAAAGCAATTCTTTCGGTGCTGACAACGTCCAACGCTATGTTGAGGATAGCGATGGACTGATGTACGCTCATGGAAAAGCAGAATGGAGCTATATATGATGAACAAACAACATGGAAGAATGATTCTTGAATCCGTTGAAAATGGTCTACTCATCTGGCCTACGATTGAGGAAAATGGAGTGACTAGACCAAAAAAGTATTCTGAGTTATCTGCTACAGAAGCAATTCAAGCTGATTGTGATATTAAGGCAACAAATATCATTCTCTCACTGAGGATTACAGACCAGAAATGTTCCCTCAATTGCATTGGGTTAGCAATCATCGAAGTCGCCAAGGAAATTTTCTCAATGCGCTGGAACATCATTGACGAAACAAGAAAGAGAGTGTAAGCTTTATGATGAATTCGATAAGTTTGCTTATAAGAAAGGGGAAACACTACATGATTTCTACTTGAGATTTTCACTGCTACTCAATGACATGAACATCTACAATATGAAACTGGAACAATTTCAAGTGAACACTAAGTTTTTGAATACACTTCCTCCTGAGTGGAGCAAGTTTGTGACAAATGTCAAACTGGTTCGGGATTTGCATACAACTAACATTGATAAGCTCATTCTTACGCGATTGACAACAAGAATATCATGCAAAATTGAGGTTATCGTTTAATGCATGAACGCAACTCAGATCCGCTTTCTTTGGTTTCAACCCATTAGATGACCCAGTCTCCTTATCCAACTCATCAGCACTCATACCAAAACTCTCAATTTCAACTACAAGTTTCACCATATCAGTCTCCACAGCATGGTTTACCTTATCAGTCTCAACAATACTTAAATAATCAATCATCAACACCTCTTTCAATCACTTATCCATCCAATGATTATCAATCATCAGTTCATCAAGCGCGCGTTTGACTTACTGCCACATCATCCATCCCCTCAATTAGAATATCTTCCCTAGTTTAGACCAACAATTAGAATTTCCCCTCAACTCAGACCTCCATGTCTAATTGGAGTTCGCCAGTGTTCCAAGAAATGTGTTGAACCATTGATGCCATCAATTACATGATGTCTTTCTTGACTGCTGTTGTCACCACCTGCTATCCTACTACCAATAACCAGCTAAGGAATTCATCAAACCCTAGGCAACAAGCTACCATTAATGATGGGAGAGTAACCTTACAACCAATTCAGGGGAGACACACTTCTTTTCTGTGGGTACTACAAGGACCTACACTCTAGGAGCAAGTGAAAGAAATTCTAGGAAACAAAGGACTGTTTAATTTTTACAACTGCAAGTGAAGGACCACATGTCCAAACAGTGCAAAAAACCTAAAGAGAAACGGGATGAATTCATGTTTAAGGATAAAGTATTGTTGGTACAAGCTCAAGCAAATGGTCAAATTCTACATGAGGAAGAACTAGCATTTTTGGCAGATCCAAGAATTGCAGAAGGTCAAGCCACACAGACTGTCATTACTCACAATGCTGCTTATCAAGCCAATGATTTAGATGCATATGACTCTGATTGTGATGAACTCAATACTGCCAAAGTTGCTCTCATGGCGAATTTATCTTATTATTGTTCAGATGCTCTCACTGAGGTACACAATCCTGATAATGTGGACAACAATATAATTAATCAAGGTGTGCAGGTGGTGCCGTTTTCTGAACAGTCAAATGTTGTGAAACATTCAGAAACTGAAATAACTAATGATAGCAATATCATTCTTTATTCTCAGTATGTGACAGAATCACAACAGGCAACTAATTAGAATCTACTTATCTGCACAAACAAGGATGCCATTGATATTATCCTGTGATTAAACAACTAAAAACCCAAGTAGTTAATTATACCAAGATAAATCTGGACAATAAAAGTGTTAGGGATACTTTAACTACCGAGCTTGATAGATATAAAGAACAAGTTAAAGTTTTAAAAAAGGACAAAATGTTAAATTAAAGAGTAATGATAATGTTTCAGATTCAAGTGAACAGTCTGTAGAGATTGATCGTCTTAAACAAACTCTTTTTGAACATTTAAAAGAAAAGAAATCTTTAATACAAATAGTTACTCTTCTCAAAAATAATTTTAAGAAAGAAGAATCTATGAACATTGATAGAGAGATTGCTTTAGAAAAGAGGATCAACCAGCTATATAATATTGTTTTTAAAAGAGATCAATCTGCACAAATTGTGTTCACCAAGTTATAAGAGAAACCTCAGTTTTTCTATGATCATACCACTAAACGAGCTTTAGGTTTTCAAAATCCTTTCTATCTGAAGAAAGCTCAGCAGTTGGAACCAAAGCTTTATGATGGTAATGTCATTAAGAATACTAGTGCTATTGTGATTCCTGACTCCGAAGAGACCCTAATGCTTGCTGAAGAGAGTCATTCAAAAATGCTTTTAAAACAACAAGATCCTATGATGTTAGAAAAGAAAGTTAATACTACACCAGTCGATTATGCTGTCCTTAAACAACTTTCTCAAGATTTTGAAAAACGATTTGTTCCACAAACTGAATTATCTGCTGAATAAGCCTTTTGGTCTCAGAATTCTGTGAATTCTCCAGAACCCACTATTTCTAGTAGACCCACCAAAGTTTAGGTTCCAAAAGAACTTCCTAAAGTCAGCATGGTTAATACGAGTTTAAAGAAACTTAAACACCATCTTGATCGTTTAGAGTCAAAAATATTTGAAGTAAAAATGAATCAAGTTTTGAACAAAAATGAACGACTCTTGGAACAAGTCGTTAACAAAGATATTGTGAACATAATTATGAATTCTTTTGTGGATACTGTCTCTGTGAATGTGCATGAATGTGAAAAGTGTC
>BQNB010013524.1:0-76977 GCA_026074375.1 Tanacetum coccineum
GAAATGAAAGAAATTACTTAATTAGCGGCTTATGGCCTTAGTGCTCTTTGATTTAAGTTTCCTATAACTTGATCTAATGGGTGATTTTTAGATTCTTTAATGTTAACGACCTCCTCAACTTTAAGTGTTTCATTTTCTTTATTATTTTCTACTTTGACTTTATTCTCCACGGTTTCCTCTTCACCAGCATCATCATCCATCAATGGTGATAATTTGCTGGGATGAGGACTTTCATCGAATGTTACGTTGAGTGATTCTTCAACTTTCATGGTGTGTTTATTCAAGATAATATAAGCCTTGCTATTTTGAGAATATCCTAGGAAAACACCTTCGTAAGACTTTAGGTTAAATTTGGAGAGTAGATTTTCGTGTTTATTATGAAGCACTTGCTTCCAAACACTTTGAAGTATTATAAGGTGAGTTTCCTACCTCTATAAATTTCATAAGGAGTTTTTCCTAGTATTGGTCATATTAGAATTCTATTAAGAATGAAAGTAGAAGTGTCAACGGCGTTGCACCAAAACTTTTGAGTTATAGATTGTTCATTCAATATAGTCCTACACATTTCTTGTAATATACGATTTTTCATTTCTACTACCCCATTTGATTATGGAGTACGAGGAGCCGAGAAATTATGAGTAATGCTTTGTGCATCACAAAAGGCTCCGAATTGTACTTCTTTATCAAATTCTCAATCATGATCCGTTCTAATAGCAAAAATTGAACAAATAGTTGATTTTGAATTTTCTTACTTAAAATTTCAAATTTTTCAAAAGCTTCATTTTTAGTTTTCAAAAATTTAGTCCAGGTGTATCTTGAATAATCATCCACTATCACCAAACAATATAAGTTACCCCCATAACTCCTAATAACGAATGGACCAAACAAATTCAGGTGTACAAGTTCTAGACATCTATTAGTAGAAATCATATTTTTAGCCTTATGGCTTGCATGAGCTTGTTTCCCAATTTTACAAGCATCACAAAAGTTTCTATCATATTTTAACTTTGGTAAATTTCTAACCAATTCTTTGGATGAAAAAGATTGGATTAAATACATGTTTGCATGACCAAGTCTTCTATGCCACAATGTAGAGTTATCATCTAGAGTGGCAAGACATAATTTTTCTTGAGACTTATTTCCTAGTTTCATGACATATAAATCATTTTTCCTAATTCCATTACCTATGACCTTTTTTTCTTTAGTTATTTCACTACCATCTTCCGTAAACAAGACTCTACACTTGTTGTCACAACTTTGACCGACACTAAGTAAATTAAAAGCTAAGTTGTCTATGTGTTTTAAGTTAGAGATAGTAAGAGAGTCATTAGAGACTGTATGTTTGCCAATGATTTTCCCTTTTAAAATACTTCTAAAAACAACATTACCTCCGTTATATGCTTTGTATGTTGAGAATAGACTTTTGTTTTCTGTCATATGTTTTGAGCAAACGCTGTCTTTAATTCGTTCGTCTGGCTCCAAACCAATTCTCAAGCATACCTAATTAAACAAATACAAACTCAAGCGTTTGGTCACCTAATTAAACAAATACAAACTCAAGCGTTTGGTTCCTAATATCTCATGTTTCCAAAAATGTTAGTGTTGTATATCCCTTACATTTGTTTCATTTGGTTGAGATATTGAAATAGGATTTAATTTTCCATATGCATGTTGCCTTGTGTTTGATTGTTATTCTAATTCATAGGATAATAGTTTTGGCAGTTAGGTCCACTGGAATTTCTTCTAGATTGAGGTATGTTAGATCTTGGTTGAGAAGAGTTAATTCTTCTAGGTGGATGTGTTTTAGACATAGACTCGATTTTGACAAATCCTAAACCGTTTTTAAGAGATGATGTAAGAGGTGGTATTGTAGTATATTCAATGGCCTTGTGTATTAGTTTCTTTCTAACAATAACAAAATCCGATCGAGAAGACATGAGTTGCCTAAGAACGTGTTCTGTCTCATTTTGGCTCGTCGACGGATCGACGAAACTAGGTATGGTGGATCCGTTGCCTGCCAAAACTCCAATGAGCTTAACAAATTTAACTTGTTTTGTTCCGCGTATTGATGCTTCATTTTTATCAAATCCTAGACCTCCTTTACTACTAGGTGATCTTTAAGTATTTAACATTTCATCTAGTGAATTGGCTCTTTGATCAAATTTAACAAGCTTAATTTGATATTTTATAAGTTTATTGTTTTCTAAATAAAGTTGTTGACATGACTCACATCCAATGTCAATATCTTTATTTCTCTTAAGTTTCTTAATTTTATCATTTAACTCAAAATTTTCTTTTTCTAAAAGCTCTCTTTTAGTTTTAAAAATTTTGTTTTTATTAATGATTTTCAAGCTAATTTCACATAAATTATTATATTCAATTTTCATAGTATCATCATCTAAAGAGGAAGCATTATCACTAAAATAAGAAGAATCAAGAGTTACCTCATTTGACGATTAAGCCATGAGAAAAGTTTCTTTGTTGGTTTTGTCCTCATCTTCATTTGCACTATCACTCCAAGAACCCCTGAAAAAATCTTTTGTTCTTTGTTCTGTGGAGGTTTTGGACACTCGCCAATGAGGTGATTCGGATCTCTGCATCTAAAGCATTTTCCTATCACTCTTGCCTTTCTTATCATCCCTTTTCCAGAATAATTTATTCTCTTTACGTGGTTGTCTAACAAATCTACCCTTTCTTTTAAAGAACTTCTTGAAGTCCCTTACGGCCATAGCATATTCTTCATCATTACTTTCGGATGTTGAAGTTTCATCATCACTAGACTCTTTCTTAGCTTTTGAGGCAATGGACTTGACCCTTTCCCTTTTGCCTTTATAAATCTCAGAATCCTACTTTATGTACTTTGAGATTACTGATAAGCTCGTCTAGAGCTAGTGATGACGAATCTTTTGATTCTTCTATTGCCATAACCTTTGCTCTCCATTTTGGATGTAGAGCCCTAAGAAACTTATTAACGTAGTTCTTGCTAGAAAAACATTCATCAAGTGCTTTAAGACTAGTAATAATAGTGTTAAATCCAGCAAAACCGCTATCAATAGATTCTTCTTCAAAGATAGTAAATTGTTCATATTTTTTAACAAGAAGATCAATTTTAGTATCCTTGACTTGGCTATTACCTTGATTTGTCATTAATAACGATTGCCAAATTTCTTTAGCGGAATTAAACATAAAAATTCTTTCGTATTCCTTTTTAGGTAAAGCATTATAAAGAACCATTTTAGCCCTGTTATTTTGAGCAAGTTTCTTTTTAACATCATCGTTTTGTCTTTCAAAATGGACCACTTCAAATGCTTGAGTGGTTATGTTTTTGACAACCGGTTGGAAATCACCATTAATGATAATATGCCAAAGATCTAGCTTTTTTGATTTTACATAAGTTTCAAATCTATTTTTTCAATATATAAAACCGTCACTTTCGAAAAGTGGTAGTATTTGCATAGATTTCCCGGAATCCATAGTTCGATTCAATCTTTAAGGTACAATATACTTTAAATCTCTTGGGGGACCTTGGCTCCTGATACCAATTGTAAAAACTAGAAGGGCGGTTGAATAGTTTTACTATTTTAAAATTGAAACTTAGTTTGTTTACTTATGTGAATTCAAGAGATATACATGTATGTACATGATAACGATGAAATAACTAAATAGATAAATTCAATATGTAAGTAAGTAAAGAAAGGAAAGATCAAACTAATGACACGATAATTTATAGTGGTTTGGCTATGAAGTTCATCTTCGCCCTACTCTACTCCCCGAGTACCCAACTCGATAGTTCTCTTCACAATGTCAACAAGCTCCTTTTAGGCTGAGAAAACCGTGCAATGTCACTTACACTTTTTTTTGGTACAAATCTAAATACCGAGTTCTACTTTCACATTGAACCAATCTAATACACTATGCATTTTAAGGCCTAAAATATTAATCGATCATACAACTATGACTACACAAGACAATAGATGATGGTTGATAAATATCACAACAAATGTGATGACACAACTAAACTAATAACACTTGAAGCTTGAATATCTTCTTTGTGTTCTTCACTAAAGAGTAAAATATTTGGATCACTTGTACTGGATTATAGAACAATTATAATGATCAAATAAAGAATGCTAATGAAAGAAACTAAATATACTAGAGAGAGGTATGGAAGGTTTAAAATGAAAACATTTGGCCTATATTTACAGTGCACAATTCGGATTTGAAATTGCCAGCTCCACGGATCGATTGATCCACGTATGGTGGATCTGTACTTGTATTATGGTGGATCTGTGGGTGGTAATTACTGTTTTTTCGTCTTTGAGTGATTAACCACAAATCTTTACAAAATATTATAATTGTACTTAAATATCTAATTTAATACATGTTTCTAAAAGGAAAATATTTTTTAACATTAAAATGGAAATATTTGGAAAGATATGGAACGAATATTTTAATTTGGTTAATCCCATTTTGTCTTATTCAGTAATGTAACTAGTTATTAATTAAGTAAGTGTTTACTTGAAATTATTTGTTTAGTGGGGATGTAAGAAAGCTTACATGGGTTTATGTAAATGAGTAAACTAGTATGCATGACAAAATATTTTCTTTGATCATTAACTACGCTTTATAATGTCATATTCATACCTTAAGTGATTTGACGTCAGTATGGAAACTTACGACTAAATAACTTGTTTACGTAAACTTTTACGTAGTATGACATTATATTTGTTATTATCAAAACTTAAAGATCATTAAATCTAAGTATCGTTTTTACGTAAATATTATATTAACATTCTAGATGAACACAAGTAGCTGCAATCTCTGAATTATAAACTGGTGCACAGTTTCTATTAATTGGTTTAATCCCCATAACCTTTATTAATCACAAAACAATCTATATATACAAATAGAGTCATCCGACTAATAGTTTAGGCTGCCTACTAATATGGGCTGAGATCCATAATCTGAGTGTTCGAACACCTCTTGCTCAAACTGGAGCGAAACTAAAGAAATAAAGCAGTGGGGGGCCTTATCTGCATACTGTAATCGAGAAGCGACATGAAGAACACGAACTTGTCTCAAAGCAACAAAGTTACGAACAAAGTGAATGTCAATCTCAATGTGTTTCATATGTTGATGCTAAACTGGATATGCAGACATATAAACAACACTCACATTGTCACAATAGACTAAATTAAAGTAGTAGTAAAGAGAGGGGTATGTAGTTCAGGTAGCAAATTACTTATCCAAGTAGTCTCTGCAACGACATTAGCCACACCTAGATAATATGCTTCAGCACTAGAACAAGACAAGGTAACATGTCGCTTTGCAGACCATGATAAAAGATTATCACCATGAAACACACAATACCCGGATGTGGATCGACGGATAACAGGGCAACCAGCCCAATCAATATAGGTAGTAAGCTAAGCAGTAGACGAGACAAGAAGCTGGAGACCAATGTGAAGAGTACCACGAACATAACGTAGAATGCGCTTCAAAGTAGTATAGTGTAGTAGAGATAGACAAGTCAGAGAGAGTGGAGTTGGGGAGCCAAGTGTGAAGGCGAGTACATCGAAACATATACATAGAAGTGCGCTTGTAGAATAAGCGAGTAGCTTAGTATAGATCTATGCGGGTGGTCAAAGTTGCATATAACAGGGGACATGATCCTCATTGAAAGAGCAACATAAGATAAGTCAAGGACACTATAAAATCGCGCTTATGAATCATTTTAGAGAGAGGGTCCATATGCTCCTGAAGATAAAGGCATTACTGATTCTCTATAAGAGGTAGGGATCACTTGATAGAGGTGTGGCCATCGTGAAACGAAGTAGCGTCTAGAATCATCGTAGTCTATCGTGATTTGAGGGGTCCGAACGCAGGTTACATTTCTGACACAATTGGATTAACTGTGATAGAAATACTATGACCTGGAACGGCCGAAGACGGTTGTGCGGAAGAAAAGAAAAATATTAAGAAATAATTAAGAGAGCCAAGTATCTATTCAGAGCAAACTCACTGTGTGAAGGAAATCATAATAATACCACTCCCATATGTATGAAGTTATAGATTGTCCTGCCAAACGGATGTAAGGCCCCCCCAAGATCGAGTTGAAGGAAACAGGTCACAGTTGTCAAGTTTGGAATCAGTATCAACAGGGGTCCGACACGGGTTACAATTCTACAAATTTTAACTGTGATAAAAACATGCCTGAGGCTGATCGTTGGGAAGAAATATTAAGAAATAATTGAGAGCCAAGATCTATCATAGCAAACTCACTGTGAAGCAGATCAATAATACACTGTAAAAGAGCTGTAGAAAAAGCAGTGAAAATAATGCCATCCACATATAACATTAGATAATGAATATCAAAACCGTGATTAAACACATATAGGGACGTATCGGTTTTGCTGTGCTGGAAACCGATCCATGTAACAAAGATAACAAAGCGCTAAAACCATGCGTGAGGGGCCTGTTGAAGCCCATGTAACGAGCACTGCAAATAAAAAACATAATTAGGGTGACGATAATCAACAAACTCAGGTGGTTGATGCATATATATTGTATCAAATAGGTGACCATGAAAAAAGCATTCTTCACGTTCAGCTGATGAATAGGCTAGTCTCGTGAAACCGTAAGACTCAAAACAATACAAATAGTAGCCAGCTTAACTACCAGACTAAAAGTCTCATCACAAAACAATCTATAGATACAAATAAAGTCATCCGGCTAATAGTTTAGGCTGCCAACTAATATGTGTTGAGGCCCATAATCATAATGAAAGGTACGGCTAATAGTCTATATGAATATCATATATTTGTATGTGTACTCCTTGATGAATACTTTGTAACAATATATTGAGTGTTTAAAATGAAGCTAATGATAATGAGATACTGTTCACAAACTATGGTGTTTGGAATGTAACATAAGGAAATAATATGGGATCAAGTTTATCCCACAATGATGGGTGAAGTAACTATTAGCCGTAGCTTTTATTAATGGGCATCAAACTATATTAGTTTGCAGCCTAAACTATTAGTCGGATGACTCTAATTGTATATATAGATTGTTTTGTGATTAATAAAGGTTATGGGGACACAAATTAAAATGGTATCGAGCTTTTATACGATCCTACATTGAACAACCCTAAACCCTACCTCATCGTGCTTCTGCCGATCTTTCACTGTAATCTTTTTTTCCCTGCTTTGCTTATTGCTTGCCAAATCACTTAGCCGCATAGCTCTTGTCATGGCATCATGACAGGATCCCCTATCCCTACCAAGCAACCTATCGATAGAGCTTATTCGATAGCTAGTATCAAGGCATGTATCCCCACTCCGTTAATCTAGACAAACTTGATAATTATTCGTGGAGTGCACTTTTAAGCGTTTTTGCAAAACCTACGATGTTCAACATCATCTTGAAGCGCCGAGTACAAATACATCCATAAGCACTGCTCCCGTTGATCCATACCATAACATTAATGACTCTCTCATAGTCATATGGATGTATTCTACAATATCTCCCAAACTTGTTAACATGGTCATTGACGATAGTGCAGCCGCACATGGAGGTGTTATTTAAGTTGATAATGAAATCCGCAACATGAATATTGGTAACCTCTTTGTCACCGATTATTTTCAAAAGATTAAAAGCAAAGCGTATCGTCTTGCCAATCTCGGCTCCAATATAAGTTATTCGAGTCTTGTTACTTACGCTATTAATGGACTTCGGTCTTGTTTTCCCGAGATTGTATGAATTATTAGACATTAGGAAACGCTTCCCACTTTTGATATCGTGAGATCAATGGTTCTCCTTGAGGAGAGTGATATGGCCTCCCATACTCATGCTACATCTTCGTATCACAACACATCCTCCTCACCTACTGTTTTAGTTGGCACTAATTCGACAAATAACAATGTCACCATGGCTGATTAGGGTGATGAGCAATGTCGTAATTATAGGCGTGGCTCGTTTACTTATGGAAGCCGTTGTAAATTTGTGCATGGCTTGCATGACACAAGGAGTAAACCTGAACCACCTTTTATAACAAGTTCTTATGTTAATAAAAGTGTGGGTAATAATAGTTATGGTTCTTGTACAAATGGGTATAAATATTTGTGTAGAATTCCAAATGATCCATTGTCTTTGGCATTAAAAAATACAAATCCTTAACTTTCAACCTTATATCACATATAACGTTTGAACCTCCAAATCAATGCAGTTTATTTATAGATGTTGAAGAAAATAAAAGTTTTTTTTATAGTAAAACCCGCTAGATGTATTTGAGATGATATAATACAAAATTGTAAGTTTAAACACTTAATATGGTGTTGTAAAATAAGCATGCATTTGTATAGAACTCCAAAAGATTCACTATTTTTTGCATTGAGAAATATACATCCTTACCTTTTCAACCATATATGACACATAATTTTTAAACCTGTAAATCTATACAGGTTATTTATAAAAGTTAGAGAAAATAGAAGAACTTTTTTTTGATATTCAAACTAGTTTGATATATCACATGTGGTATAACATTAATTTCTAAATTTTAACAGTCAACATGTTGTCGTAAAGTTGGTATAGGTATTTCTATACAACTCCAAGAGATTTACCCTTTTTTATACTAAAAAATAATACTTATATCCATTTTACGACAACAATTTTAGTTTTCGAATCTACGAATTAATGTTATATCACATGTGATTTATCAAGCGAGTTTGAATATCGAAAAAAAGTTTCATATATTTTCTTCAACTTTTATGAATTGAATGAACAATATTGACTTTGAAGTCCACAATTTCTATTTGAAATATGATTGGAAAATAATGATTCGTATTTTTAAATGCACAAAACAGTGAATTATTTGGAGTTCTTCACAAATTTTTTTTGCAAATTTACGACATCATGTGGAGTTTTTGAACATACAAATTAGTGTTATATCACATGTGAAATATAAGGCAAACTCATGTACTGAAAAAGTCCGAAAAGAATGTAAAATAAAAGTTTGTTGAAAGTATATATGAAAGTGTCTCTCTATTAGAATACTAGGCGAGTACCCGCGCATAGCGGCGGAAATTCATAGCGGCAGATAATTGATGATATGCGATATTGTGATAAGTGTTTCGTGTAACGTTCAAAATAGAACCTGAAAATATCAAAAAGTAATTGCAAATGGTTGTAACATGCGATAATGCAACTCTAGAAATATTCTTAACATGTATGAAACAACATATAAAAACATTTAATGAAACTGGTAGTAAAACATTATATCAATTATAAGATAAAATCCAATAACACACGTTACTCATCACGTAAAACTTCTTGGTACATGACATTTGAGGTGTAGACTCCTCCTTGACTGGTTTCACTAATACATTTGTAGTTTCGCTAATACCTTTGTGTTTTAAGTTCTAGTGCCCTATAAATAAGACTCGTATCTAAAATTGTTAGCCGTATCTTTATGGTAGTCCGCGTGTATTTTTGTATAGGCTAATGCCTGAGTATTATTTGTTAGGGCTTCCTCTTTATATATGTATTATGTATTATATATGTGTTATTTGATCTGTTGTTTGAAAGTCACAAACTAAAACTAAAATTATTTGATCTTATAATTGTATATCCATTAATTCAAGTCTGTTTGAATACAAATATTTTGAACTTTTAAACTATTGAGATTGTAGGTTTCTTGCAAGCTTAATACATCCTTTTCCATACGTTTAAAATTTTGCATTCTGATGTCCATGTCACTAAAGTTATGTTTGAATCAAGTATAGCGCATGTCAATATGTGACAAAAAATTAGTAACTTTGTGTTGTTTCAAACACAAATCACATATGCTTCTCAATCTAATCAACTTGGAATGAACATCATAAGCCTCATTTCTTTTTTACAAATGTTCTATAAAGTGAATATACATTATTATATACATAATATCAAAAAAAATCAGCCTCAAGCATGTTTTAGAGAAGTCAAGATACACTCGAATCCACCATAACAATGTAAACCATATCTCACAAATCATAAAATAAAATTTTAAAGTGATGGTTCAAGGCCAGGTTATTCACAAATAACAGGAAAACCTTTAGCCTTAAAAGCACTGTCATTAATATAACTTGAAATAAAATAAAAAATGAGACTCAAATAATTAGAAAAAGAAATTACTCTGTATATTGTAAAATTGTAAAATAAAAACTTAGAATACAACCAAAGTTTAACAATAAGTTGAGACTTTGATGTGTGTTGATCTTGCCTAACCATGCAACATAAATGTATATCTTATTTTACCTAAGCATTATCATTCAAAATTCAAAACTCCGCCTATTGTAAACCATCAACAACGTCAGTTCCAAAAAAAGGCTAGGTTAGTTGCTCAAGGCTACAACCAACAAGAGGGCATCGATTATGATGAAACTTATGCCCCGGTTGGTGGACTTGAGTCCATTAGAATATTATTAGCTTATGCTTATGCCTTATATTTTAAACTATTCCAAATGGATGTAAAAAATGCATTCCTGAACGGTTTTATCAATGAGGAGGTTTACGTGGCACAACTTTCGGGATTCATTAATTTCAAAAAACCGAATCATGTTTATAAATTAAAGAAAGCTTTGTATGGTCTTAAACAAGCACCCAAAGCTTGGTATGATAGATTAAAAGCTTTCCTTATTAAACATGAATATAAAATGGGAATGGTAGATAACACTCTTTTTACTAAGAAAAAAAGTTCAAATCTCATCATTGTTCAAATATATGTCGATGACATCATATTCGGTTCGACTTGTCAAGACATGTGTGATGAATTTGCCAAAATCATGCATGACGAGTTCGAGATGAGCATGATGGGTGAACTTAACTTCTTCCTTGGATTACAAATTAAACAAATGGAAGATGGTATATTCTTTAATCAATCTAAGTATATTAAAGAAATGCTTAAGAAATTTGGTCTAGAAGATTCTAAACCAATGAAAACCCCCATGTCCTCCGATACTAAACTCACGAAAGATGAAGAGTGTGAGTCGGTAGATAGTACCAAGTATCGAGGCATGATAGGTAGTTTATTATACCTAACGGCAAGTAGGCCCAATATCATGTTTAGTGTCTGCCTTTATGCCCGCTTCCAAGAGGCTCCCAAAACCTCTTACCTTGAAGCGGTTAAGCGTATCTTTCGATATATTAAAGGCACTACGCACTTAGGATTATGGTATCCTAAGGGGACCGGCATAGAAACCATAGTATATGCCGACTCTGATCATGCGGGAGATTATGTGGACCAAAAAAGCACTAGCGGTATTTGTACGTTCGTAGGATGTTGTTTGACATCTTGGTTCTCGAAGAAACAAACCGCTCTTGCTATATCCACTACCAAAGCCGAATATGTAAGCGCCGAAAAGGCATGTCAACAAGCACTATGGATGAAACAAGCTCTCATCGACTATGACGTACAACTTGACGACGTTCCCATCATGTGCGACAACAAAGGTGCGATTGACCTTAGCAAAAACCCGGTGCAACATTCTCGTACCAAACACATCAAAATTCGTCACCACTTTCTTCGTGATAATGTCCAAAAAGGACATATCTCAATCGAAAAAGTGTCGTCCGTCGACAATATTGCTGACATTCTTACTAAACCCCTTAAACGTGAATCGTTTAACTATCTACGTCTTGGTTTAGGAATGATGGAACACATTTCATAAACCTTATGTGTCCGCTTCTCCTTCTTCTAGTTCGTGTCGTGACAACTTAAATACTTCATCCGAATTACTTTAAGCACCCTTAATTCGCGAAATGCAAATTAAAATGTCACTCCTCTTCGTAAAATTTTCATCAAAAATGAGTCCAAAACCCTTGACTGAGGGCGGCCCCCATATAGGCGGCCCCCCAATATATTTGGGACCGCCAGGAGATATGGGACCACCATCAGCAGACCATAATATGGAACACTTAAACAAAACTTTTCAAAACACAAAAACAAACACCCCCTTATCTGCTGCACTCGACGAACACGACCCAAAACCCACCAAAACTCAAATTCAACCATTAAAACATCAATTGAAGATCAAATCAACACTAATAATCAATCCTAACATCTTAAAGATCATCAATTGTAAGTCATTTCATCTATTTTCTTTCAATTTGAGTCTAGGGTTCATGATGAACACCAAAAATTAAAATAGGGGAATTTCAATTTTTCTTTCAATTTTGAACAATTAGGACTACTAGGATACAATGTATAACTAATATGCTTCCTATAGACATAGGATTTGCATATATTAGTAAGCTTGTAGAAAAATTGATTTTGAACCAAAACCCCAATTTTATCTTCAAATCACTCACGTTAGGAACATAATAAATTTATTGTTATGCATTGTTAATCCAACCCAAAAACGTTTTCAAACACATGCATAATTATCTCATGAACAAATTTCAAGATACATAATTCATACGTATTTTTCGACTTGTTTGAATGAGAAAGATCAAACTAAAGAGCGTTTGGATTAACTCTTAGGATGTTATTTTTAGGTCAAGTTAATTGTTACTCCACATTTGTTGCATATAGGCACACATTAGACACAAGCTTAAAACTTTAATACAAGCATAGGCAATTAAAATATGATTTTATTTGCGTCATTTTAGGTAACAATGCCTCAAAAATCATCTGAAGACTACAAAAATACAAGACATTATATCCCTAAAATCTCACATGAATTCCGCACTCCAATAAGAGAAAAACTAATGAACCTTGAAGAACGCTATATCCATGAGGGTTAGGTGGTTTTCGACAATTTTGCAGACCTAAACTATGTTCGGTCTTTGTTTCATTTTGTTGAGTTCGAATGTCTCTTTGAAATCAATGAACAAATCTGTCCTCGCTTCATACTCGAGTTCTATTGTCAATATCAAATCAATTATTCCGCGAAGGTCAAATGTTTGTCGAATTTGTGAATCAAAATCAACTCTTCTCCTACTCTCTTGAAAATTTTGCTTAAATTCTTAACATTCCTTGTGAAGGCGCATGTGCCTTTACCGATAAATAGAGACTTGAGGAGTTGGCATATGGTATCCCTTCGGATGGTCCATATCAAACCAACCCTCCTTCCATCGAGGACATCATTTCGTCTATTCGCATTGATCGAGAAGGTTAAGTCCGTCGCATTCGTCATGAGGAAGAGATTGATGTTCTTGAATATCAAATTCTCACTCGTGAAATCGTGTCAACTTTGAAGCCTTTAGAGGAAATCATCCGGGAAAATGTCTTCTGTCTGGGGGGTAATCGGGATCATGTTCTCGCATGTCTTTGTTTTATGCTTTATTGTGTTATACACTTCAAAAAATTCAATCTTTCCTATTACAATTGCGAAACGATAGAGTGGGTCACTAAGCAAGCTAGGTTAATTCTACCCTATGGTATGCTATTAACCCGTTTGTTTAAATTCATCATGAATGAATATCCCGAGTTGTACAACGAGTCCTATGTCTTGTACGATCGTGTCATGAATCCTCTTGCCGCTCAACTAGAGCGAAAAGTTCGAAGGGATCGTTGCACGGGAAAAGGTCGTTCTTCCACTTCCTCCTCCACCTTCGATCAACCATCCTCATCTCATCTCAACGATGATGATGATGATGTAAATGACGAAGGGACCTCGCGTGCAAGCACTCCTTCCCTTATTCGTTATGTCAATTCCTTAACCAATTAAGTTTCTCAAGTTTTTCAAAACCCACCTAACGTCAAACCCGACATGGAACCTTTTTACACCCGCCAAACCGAAATCATCAACCGTCAAGTGCAATTAAGAGATGAGCAACGTGTTGGACTAAGATCAATCAGAAAAGGCTTCCGGAACTTGTGGAAGAATTTGAAGAAGTGAGCAATGAGGGAAATTGCTTTATGACATTATTATCTATATTATTTACTAATCTATTATGCTTAGGTAGTTAAGGATGATCTTTCGATTTTATCATCCTAGAACCAATGCTGTGCATGTATCTCGATAGATTCTTTGCTATATATAAGATAATATGCCAAGCTTATCTATTTGAGATAAAATTGCTACATATGCTTCCCTCATAGAGCTCAAGATAAGTTGAATTGTTAAGTTAAGATCATAATATAGATGATTCATGATGAAATAGGATTGATTGAAAAAGGGAAATTTAGAAAATTTTAAATACAACATATCAGGAAATTCTAGAAAAAGTTTCATGTCTCTAGAAAATGAACCCCTAAAATACTGGGGGCGGCCCCCTAATATATTATGGGAAACCGCGGTATTTTACAGGGACCGCCATCAGATCCACGAATATCTTCTACGTGACACCTGACTTTCTGTGCAGTTGACCACTCTCCCATTTTGGCCTAGCTAACAATTTCTGGCATTTTGGACAAGCACTTTTTTGGGAATCTAAAACTTCAAACCCCATCCTACTTCTTCACTCCATCTCTTTCCTTCCAACCTTAAATCATGAAATTTTCCTCTATCTCTTCACCACTTACCATTCTCTTTCACTCAAACTTCCCATGATACACAAAAAGCCTCTTTCCTCTTATGGGTTCAAGAAAATCAAACTAACAATCATACCACCAAAGCAACTATTTGTTGACCTAACTAGTGACAATGAAAACCTCTTCACACCATCTCCCACAACAACCTCTTCTTCTCTAACTCCTCCAAATGCACCATCCAAAACCACATCAACCAAAGAAACCACCTCAAGTCATGAAAACACCTCATCTTCCTTTCAATCAAAGCTACAAGTGTCACCACATCCTACAAATGAACCAACCTCTCCTCAACCTCAAAATCTTTTTCTTCAAAACTTAATGGATGTTCCTCCTAGGCCATCTAATCACCCACCCAACCTCTCTAAAGTATTCCTTCATTGGATATCACTCTATCACTATCACCAATCATACCTCTTGAAAATCTCTCCAAGTCCCCCTTCATCCACCACCGCCACCTCAACCCTTATCATGAACAGACTAAACTCTACAACAACATCAAGACTATCACGGATTCAACTTGTATTTGTTGCTTCCAAAACCGTAACCTTCATTTGAACCTTCGAGATGAAATGCACATTATGTTTGCTCATCTTGAGTATCTTCGAACCACCGCCTTTACAACCTATTTTCCACCTCAACCATAAACCCTTTAAAAGGTCCCCTAAATAATGGAAAACCCAAAGACATTTTGTTTAAAAGTCATGTCTATGAATCATGAGTTTTCTAGGATTAATGTATTTTTAGATTCATGTTCACCTATGCTTTAATATGTTTTGTCATATGATCTTTCTAGGAATTTGAAAGCACTTTAATTTTATAATATCCTAAAATTGTGGGATTAAACTCCTTGAGATTTTTTCCCGTGCTATGTTGTTTGCACTTGTACTTTCTAACTTTGTTTTTGTAGCAAGCAAACAAATTATTGAAAGATCGAACTCCATTGGGCCCCTAAACAAGGGGGACTATACATCAAGGGAGATCTTCAATCGTCGATTTCTTTCATCTCCTACTACAATTCGATGAACAAACCCTTTTTTGGATACGACAAAAAAGGGGGAGAAAATGGAATTAAACACATTAGTAATTTATAAACTCTATTTTTATACTAAATGAATTTCTATTTTGTCATCAACAAAAATAGGGAGATATGTTAATACAAAAATGTCTAAAAACAGTTATTATATTTTTTGACCTCAAAATCTATGTTTTGATAATAACAAAACGTAAAAACGTTTACGATAAAAATAAACGTTTTATCAAAATAACTAATTCGTAAATTCTATTCTAAGATTAATCACTTAAGGTATGGACAAAACAAATCATTAAACCAAGAATAATGATCAAGAAAATTTTTTCTTTAAACCTTACATTTCACAAAAAGTGTAATTTACAAAAATATATACAACAAAATATTTTTCATAAAAATAAATGTTTTATTAAAACAATAAATTTGAAAATCAAAAATTTTATCCCCCCAAAAATGGAAGGTTCCAAAACAGATAACACCTTCCCCACTAAAATACAAAAAGAGAAGCGTACTCTACGGGCGTCCCCCCTTATAAAGGCCCTGGGCCCCGCTAAACAAATTAGGGACCTCCCCCACCGCCGAGGACCAGCCGCCACGCTCAGCAGAGTAAACGGATATTTTTGTTCTTCTATAAATAATGGAATGGAGGGCCACAACCAAATGGCCACCCCCATCTGAAACATAAACCTCTTGCCATGAATTTTCTTAGATCTATTTTTCTCTCTCTTTTTTTTTTTCTTTCTACTAAACACATATCTTGATCCTAACATATCTTGATCTTGGTATCCAAGTGATTAATTTCCATCTCTTCTTCCTTTCTTCTTCTAATCAAGTGCAAGAGAAGAACAATCGTATTTCAATAGAAATTAATTAGTTAATTCAAGTGAACACTTTCCTCCGACACCACTCCCAAGATCACAAATCTTCATTATAATTTCTTGTGTGGAGTTTGTTGTAAATTGGATTGTGTGGGTAGAATCCAATAGTGTAAATTGTGTATATGTGATAATGGATTGAGTGTCAATCCCAAGAGTATAAATCTTGTGAGTGTGTAAAGAACTTAGTGGAGTCATAGATTTGGTTCTAAAGCTAAGATAGGACTCGACATCTACTTAGTGTCAAAAAAGAAAGTACGTGACTTAACACGGTTTTTCTTCCCTATCCTCCCCCCCTTTTTCATCCCTCCGCCTAAAGGAGCTTGTTGGGACATAGTAAAATCTCGAGTGGAGTACTCGAGGAGTGGAGTAAGGCGAAGAGGTGCTTCGTAGCCGAACCACTATAAATCTTGGTGTCTTGGTTTGATCGTTTCTTTCCTTATCTCTTTATATTGTTATTGTTTATTTAGTTCATTACATTAGATAGTTTATTTGTGATTTATATTGTTGATTGATTGACATACAACTCGAATCAAACCATTTTATAAGCAAAGTTTTAAAACGGATAATTAACCCCGGGTAAAAACTATTCAAACCCCCCCCCCCCCCCCTTCTAGTTTCCTACATGTGTATTTTTGGATGTCATGCATAAAGATTTAGAAGCATTACAATTTTGAGGATATTTTGTTTTATGTTTTAAAATCTTTACATTTACAAGTGAACTGTTAAGCCGGTTGTGCTTTTCAATCAAATCAACTTTACTTAAATCTAATGTATCATTTTTAAAACGACCTCTTTATAGGTCATTCTCATATCCTGTGCTATGATTATGAAGTAAAACTCTTAGACCCATATTCCACTATCCCACTGAGCGACCCAATTTGGGGTGTTACAATTGGGTACACCAAATGAGAAAATTCAATAACACAAAATTCATACGATAAAGCTTAATAATGTGACATGCAATAAAAGATTGAAAGAAACGATTGCGAAGCTTCATTTGGGAGATTCTCAAAGGGTAAATGTAAGGATACATAAAACAACCCGTGTAACACATCCCTTGATCATTTGTCTCAAAAACTAGAGAATGAGAACCTGGAATTAGAGTTTCAGGTTTTGAATTATGCTAAAGAAAATGCTCAAGACCACATACAAAAACCTGTTGACTCTATCTCTGTAACACGGGCTCAAACCAAAACAATAATTGACTCTTTAAAAGATAAATTACATGACACGATTTATGAAAATGCTAAGTTAAGAGCTCAGTTATTTGATAAGACTTCTAAACAAAAGGACACCACCAAAGGTACGAGTGTGAATACTCAGTTTAGAAAGCAATCAATTTTGGGAAAACCCACTTCCTTCTGTATCAAAACCATTCATTAAGCGATCCTTTTTCCAAAATCTAGGGTCTTTTTATTTTTTTTTTTTCCCAAGATCGATGAGTCACAGCCTTGGGATTCAAAAAAACCAGTCACTCTCCTCCAACATCGGACACCCACACCACAAGAATCAAAAGTTGTGAAAAATGATAACGTGATTGCCTTAGGAATATTTAGGATTAATCATTTTAAGACTTCTAGGGAAGAAAAGTATGTGCCTAACAAACCTATTAAAGCAAGCGTTATGATAAAATTGATCACTGTTTCACAACCTCATGTCATCACTAAGAAAGATGTTAATTCTGACTCAAATGGTTTGTCTTCTACAAGAGTAAACAACATTGCTAAGACCAGAAGACCACAGCCTAGGAGCAATATAAAGAATGATAGGGTCCCCACTGCGTCTAAGAGTAGTTGCAGCAAGAATAAAGAAGTTGAAAGAGAGAACACCCTAGGAACTTACTACATTCCTAAGAATAGAAACATATGTCATCTGAAGTAATAACGTTAAGCTTGCTATATGGAATGAAAATCGAGAAGTTGTTTGTTGGCCAGTGTAAGCAATGTATAATATAACTGCTGAATCAAGATTGTCCGTGTGTCTTAATTATGTGAATGGCATGAATTCTCTTGTGAAGAAAATCAATGCTAATGTTTCAAACACTGCAAATAAAAAGAAACATAAGCCAAAGGTCTTGAAACCTAAGAAAGTAGGGTCCAAAGAAAGACTTGCTTCACCTAAGCCTAGGAAACATAGAACTTGCCTTAGGTGGTCACCAACTGGAAAATTTTTGACCTTAAAGGAAAAATAATCACATCTAGTGAATCTGAGTGTCAGTCTGACTGCTCAAGATGTGGATTCATGCATTACTTCAAACCCTCGTGGGAACCTACAATTCAAACGGTTTTTTCCAAATTTTCCAACTCTGTTCTTGGCAGGTTATCTAAATTTGTTTATGGTGCTTCGACTCGGGTTATTCCAAGCATATGACCGGGAATCTAATGCTTCTCATCAATTTCGTTTGAAGTTTTTAGGAATCGTTCCGCTTTGGAAATAATCAAGTTTGCTCGCAATTTCTGGGTATGTTGATCGTCAATTAGGGAAATATATTGATCACCAGGGTTTATTTCGTTGAGGCATGGGGCACAACCTGTTCTTAGTTGTGCAGTTTTGTGACTCAGATTTAGAGGTTGCTTTCAGAAGAAACACCTGTTTCGTCAGAAATCTAGAAGGGGTTGACTTGTTAAAAGGAAATCGCATGACAAACCTTTACACTATCAATCTCCATGAAATGACCTCTGCATCTCCAATTTTCCTTATGGCTCATGCTACTTCTACCAAGTCTTAGTTATGGCATCAACGTTTATCCCACCTCAATTTTGACACCATAAATGACATTACCAAAAATGATCTTGTCACCGGTCTTCCAAAATTCAAATATCATAAAGAACATCTTTGTCCCTCATGTGAGCAAGGAAAAAGCAAAAGGGCATCTCACCCACCCAAACCAGTTCCAAATTCTAAGCAGAGGTTACACCTTCTTTAAATGGATTTATGTAGCCCAATGAGAGTCGAAAACATAAACGGTAAGAGGTATGTTTTGGTGATAGTGGATGATTACTCTCGTTACACTTGGGTACACTTTCTCAGATCAAAAGATGAAGCACCAGAGGAGATTAAAACCTTTCTCAAGAAAATTACAGTTCTACTGCAGGCTTTAGTCAACATTGTAAGAACCGACAATGGCACAGAATTCAAGAATCAAGTGCTTAAGGAATACTTTGATAGTGTTGGCATCTCTCACCCAACGTCTTCTATCAGAACACCTTAAAAAAATAGAGTCATGGAACGAAGAAATCAGACGTTAGTGGAGGCTGCTAAAACAATGTTGATTTTCACTCGTGAACACAATTTCTTACGGGCTGAAAACCATGCTACGTATGAGTTTCCTATACCAAAACTCTCGAATAATTCATTGTCGAATTTTATCAAAAAACGAAAGGAAACCAACACATTAAATACGAGGGGGCCACATTACAAAAAGATAATAAACGGAGAAACCCAGAACATGATATTTGTTCTAAAAAAAAAACGACCCCCATACCAACGCCTCCTCGGGCCCGCATCACAGAACCCCACCCCACCCATCACTGATACCTGAACAAACAATATGGTGCCGTCGAAGTAGTCCACCGTATCTCAAGACCAAAAGGCACCCTATTCAACTACCCTAGGTTATTCTGCTAAAGTCTTGGCATTACCAAACCCAGAGTCTACAAACCGATGTACAAAGAAAATCATGGAGACAATGAATGTCACATTTGAATGAGCTTTCAGCGATGGCTTTTGAACAAAGCAGTTCAAAACCTTGGGATCAAAACATGACATTCTGGACAAATCATTTCGGACACGATCTTACTTTGCTCTGTCAACCATAGCACTCAAAAAACCAACTGAACGTGAATTGGATTTACTGTTCGAAGCTATGTATGATGATTACATTGTGGTCAGCCATCATTTGCTACAAGAACTGTTGCGGCTGCTCAAGTACCTCAAGTTCTTCAGACTCCAACGACATCTACAACAACAGCAGACATTGCACCGACACCAACAAATTCATCCTCTCAAGCTACAAATACTCCAAACACTTCACATGATGTTGACGAGCTTGAACCACAACAACAACATGTTCAGCAACAAGATAATCAAGCTCCACTCCAACCTGAAATAGTTGCTGATAATGTTCCGAATGCTATGCTTGATGGAAATAAGTTTGTAAATCCATTTGTTCCACCATCCACAAGTGCTGTTGAATCATCATCTTCACAATATGTGGATCCATCGAACATGGATATGTTTTATCAACCTCACCCTCACAAATATCTATGGACTAAGGATCACCTTCTAGAACAAGTGATAGGAGAACCTCACATGACCAGAACTTGATAAGGAATCAACAACGATTAGATGGGGGCATGTGCATGTATGCATTAACAGTAAGAACTATCCAGTTCAAAAGGCTTGATATCTGGTGACTTAGTTCCCCCGCTCAAATAACATAAAACCACGCCACCTTACTACTTTGGAAATGGTTATTGTTATATTTATTTTCCATATTTCAAAAACAAGCATGAAGGAAGAGAGAGCGGAACACGAGTCATGTTCAATCCAAAACAACAAGACTCGTCCCTAGTTGTGAAGGGTACCGTCAAGAGTAAGAAATAAATTTTAAAGAATCCTTCCGCTCCTGTTGCTAGGATGGAAGCCATCAGGAAATTTTTGGCCTACACTAACACACACATCGAACACTTCACCAAAGTGTATTTCAAAAAGTGGACAGTAAAAACTTCTTTCTTGCATGGGTACGTTTCAAAGAGTGACTGTACATGTGTCAACCTAAAGGTATCCAATTCAATCCGAGAAGCCAATCAATGTTTCCTTGTTATCCAAAGTTCATGTCTAATTCTACAAGTTAAAAAAAGGCACTCTATATGGGTTAAAAAAAAAGCAAACACCAAGGGATGGCCATATGTAACGGCACTGAATTGTAAAGTTCATTTTCCTTCTTCTCTCCTCAAAAGTCTCCAAATTACATCTTCTTCTCTCGCCCCTACTCCTACATAAGTCACAATTAAAATGCACATTAATCTTAAGGCCCGACCAGTCCTGGCATCCGACCCAGCCCCGCAACCGACCCTCCCACAAAGCAACACCCACCACCCAACGCTTATAATATCAATCCGTCCACCTCCTTCAAACCAAACAAAATACAAGTCCATAAAACAGGCCTGACCAAACCCCCCCACCTTACACCGCCCGAGCCAACAAAGATAGGTAAATCACAAACGGTAAATGCCCCCCCACCGCGAGCACTCCCCCCTCTTCCTACACCCTACTCCCAAACATAACACCTCGAATCACCAATCACCAGAATTAACACCCTCCCCCCCCCAATCAATTACACCAACGCTACCCACCCCCCCCCACCTGCCTCGCTCCCCACACGCACTCTTTAGTATAAACTAAATAAATCAAACACATGGCGACCCCTCACAACACAGTTAACGGAAACCTACCAACCCCCCCACAAGGCTTCATTCCCCTCCTAATGAGCAAGCCCCTCCACCCCCACCTCAACCCCCAACCCCCACTCAACCCCGCAGTACGTGCAACCACCAATCAGCCTTTCCGGCGCATCCCTTCCCTCCTACAAAAAAAAAAAAAAAAGATAAAAAACAAAAAATAAAAACAAAATAAAATAACAAACAAATAATAAAAAAAAAATGATAGAAATCAACTCCAATGACAACAAAAAAAAAGAAAAACACAAAGAGAAAAAAAACAAAAAAAAAAAAACAAGAAAAAAACAAGAAAACCCCCAAAAAAACCCATGATTGTGATACAATCGTACCTCCCCTCCCCCTATCCTCACACATCAACCACCCCCCGACCCCCCCCCACCCGTGTAAAGCCAAACCTATAACCACCCCACTAATGAATTGCAAACCCCCATGTATATCCCGATAGAACTCCCATGCAGATCAAAGACAAGCAATACCCGACAATAATGGAGAATCTAAGTCAGATGGATGCATGGCAATGCAACGAAGAAAAAAACAACCATGTGCAATCTCTACCTCACTCACAAAGAAACCAAACAAAGACCCAACAACCCCACGCGGGAAGGAGTCCGGCCCCCATACCCTGCTCCTCGATCCACTGATACTCCACTATCTAAGAATAAACTGAAACTGTTGGTGACAATGGTGTTGGACTACAAGAGCCGTTGAACCCTCTTTCACTAAATACGGGATCCGCTGCCTGTCTTACCTACTCTCGGCCTGATACCTACCCTTAATGACCTACAGACCTGCCCCTACCCCCCTCCACCCCCCTTACCCCCTCCCCCCCCCCCCCCCCACCCCTCCGTCACCCCCTAGCCTCCCCCCCCCCCCCCCCCCCTTCTCCCACCCCCCGCCCCCCACACCCCCCCAACCCCCAAACCTACTCCCAAACGATTCACGTTTAAGGGGTTTAGTAAGAATGTCGGCGATGTTGTCGACGGACGGCACTTTTTCGATTGAGATATGTCCTTTCTGGACATTATCACGAAGAAAGTGGTGACGTATTTCGATGTGTTTGGTACGAGAATGTTGCACCGGGTTTTTGCTAAGGTCAATCGCGCCTTTGTTGTCGCACATGATGGGAACGTCGTCGAGTCGTACGTCGTAGTCGATGAGAGCTTGTTTCATCCATAGTGCTTGTTGACATGCCTTTCTGGCGCTTACGTATTCGGCTTCGGTAGTAGATATAGCAAGAGCGGTTTGTTTCTTCGAGAACCAAGATGTCAAACAACATCCCATGAATGTACAAATACCGCTAGTGCTCTTTCGGTCCACATAATCTCCCGCATGATCAGAGTCGGCATATACTACGGTTTCTATGCCGGTCCCCTTAGGATACCATAATCCTAAGTGCGTAGTGCCTTTAATGTATCAGAAGATACGCTTAACCGCTTCAAGGTGAGAGGTTTTGGGAGCCTCTTAGAAGCGGGCACAAAGGCAGACACTAAACATGATATCAGGCCTACTTGCCATTAGGTATAATAAACTACCTATCATGCCTCGATACTTGGTACTATCTACCGACTCACACTCTTCATCTTTTGTGAGTTTAGTATCGGAGGACATAGGGGTTTTCATTGGTTTAGAATCTTCTAGACCAAATTTCTTAAGCATTTCTTTAATATACTTAGATTGATTAAAGAATATACCATCTTCCATTTGTTTTATTTGTAATCCAAGGAAGAAGTTAAGTTCACCCATCATGCTCATCTCGAACTCGTCATGCATGATTTTGGCAAATTCATCACACATGTCTTGACAAGTCGAACCGAATATAATGTCATCGACATATATTTGAACAATGATGAGATTTGAACTTTTCTTCTTAGTAAAAAGAGTGTTATCTACCATTCCTATTTTATATTCATGTTTAATAAGGAAAGATTTTAATCTATCATACCAAGCTTTAGGTGCTTGTTTAAGACCATATAAAGCTTTCTTTAATTTATAAACATGATCCGGTTTTTCAAAATCAATTAATCCCCGAGGTTGTGCCACGTATACCTCCTTATTGATAAGACCGTTTAGGAATGCACTTTTTACATCCATTTTGAATAGTTTAAAATCTAAGGCACAAGCATAAGCTAATAATATTCTGATGGACTCAAGTCTAGCAACCGGGGCATAAGTTTCATCATAATCGATGCCCTCTTGTTGGTTGTAGCCTTGAGCAACTAACCTAGCCTTATTTCGAGAAACAACATTGTTCTTGTCTAACTTATTTATAAACACCCACTTAGTTCCTATAATTGTCATATTCTTAGGTTGTCAAACTAACTCTCAACCATCATTAGCAATGAATTGATTTAATTCTTCTTGCATGGCGACTATCCAACTTTTATCTCCTAAGGCTTCATTCACATTCTTAGGTTCTATAGTTGATATAAAACAAAAGAAGTTACTTTAGTTTTGGGCTTGAGACCTAAGGGTTCTTTGGTTAAGATTTCCTATGAAATTTTCTAAAGGATGGTTCCTAGATTCTTTAATATTGACTATTTCGTCAATTTCTAATGTTTCATCCTCAATAATATTTTCTAGATTTTTCTTTTTCGTTTCCCTAATGGCTTCTTCTTCCTCTAAGTCATCATCCACCAAGGGTGATGTCTTAGAGGGTGGAGGAGTTTCATCGAATGTCACGTTAAGTGATTCTTCGACTTTCCTAGTTTGTTTGTTTAGGATGATGTAGGCTTTACTATTTTGAGAATATCCTAAAAAGACACATTCGTATGACTTTGGGTCAAACTTGGTAAGGTGTTCTTTGGTGTTCAAAATGAAGCATTTGCTTCCAAACACTCTAAAATAATCTAGCGTAGGTTTCCTACCTCTTAAAAGTTCGTAAGGTGTTTTTCCTAGAATGGCTCTAATAAGAATTCGGTTGATAATGTATGTTGATGTATCTACGGCGTTACACCAAAACTTTTATGGTAATGATTGCTCATTCAACATAGTTCTACTCATTTCTTAAAGTGTCTTATTTTTCCTTTCAACCACGCCATATGATTGAGGAATGCGTGGAACCGATAAGTTATGTGTAATACCGTTGGCATTACAAAATTATACCTTATTATCAAATTCTCTATCGTGGTCGGTTCTTATTAACACTATTGAACAACCTAATTGGTTTTGAACTTTCCTACTAAGTATTTTGAATTGATCAAAAGCTTTGGTTTCATCCTTAAGGAATCTAGTCAAAGTATACCTAGAGTAATCATCTACTACGACTAGGGTGTAACGGTTTCCTCCGTAACTTCGTACGGCGGATGGACCAAAGATATCAATATAAAGAAGTTCTAAACATCTAGTCATTGAGATTATATTCTTAGCTTTGTGACTAGCGTGAGCTTGTTTTCTTATTTTGCAAGCATCACAAAAATGTTGGTCAAACTTAAGTTTGGGTAGATTTCTAACTAATTCCTTAGAAGCAACGATTAAATGAGATGCATGTATGCGTGACCTAATCTCCTATGCCATAATGTGGAATTTTCATCAATCATTGCTAGACAAATTTGATCCTTTGGCTTATTTCCTAATTTCATCACATATAAGCCTTTCTTTCTAATTCCTCTACCTATGACTCTACCGTCCTTAGTAATTTCACTATCATGTTCAGAGAAAGTTACTCTACACTTATTATCACATATTTGTCCTATACTTAGCAAGTTAAATCCTAAGTTATCAACATGTTCTACATTATCTATTTTGAGAGAGTCATTATAAATCGTACCTTTGCCAATGATGTTACCGCGAAGATTACTACCAAAAATAACATTACCTTCATTGTATGCCTTGTAAGTAGAGAAGAGATTTCAGTTACCCATCATATGTTTAGAACGTCCGCTATCCTTGATTCATTCATCGGGCTCCAAGTCGACTCCAAGGCGTATCTATTTATATAAGGCAATAACTCAAACATTTGGTCCCCAATATCTCATGGGTCCAAAGTTGTTAGTGCCAAACATCCCTTGCATTTGATGTAATTGGTTGGGATGTGAGAATGGATGACACATTTCCCATGGCATGGAACTTTGATGTGGAAAGTTGTTCCAAGTTACAGGAAAGCCATGAGGTTGGTTTTGTCGACCAACATGTCTTTTTGGTTGCGGTGTTTTAGGACGAGAATAATTATTATTGACTCTTCTAGGGGGTGGAGTTTTTTATCTAAAATTCGGTTTCAAAAATCCAACTCTGGGTTTTGACAATGGCTTATAGAATTGTTTAACTTCATTGTCATTAGCAACAAGAATTTTGACTTTGTTTACAATTATGTGTTTTGGTTTAGGACCCAAAATAGATTTTTGAAAAGACACAATTTTCTTAGATTTAGGCGTTGCTGGTGGTGGTCCCATAATTATTTTGGGGCCGCTTGGTCAATTTGGGGGCCGCCCATATTTATGGGACCTCCATCAGAAGATGTCTTTTTATGAGCTTTCACAAATTTTATTTCCTTTGTTTCACTAGATGATGCTTCAAATGAATTAAACCCTAAACCTAATTTATCACCAGAGGGTTTTTGATTACTTAACATTTCATTTAATCAATTTATACTCTTTTCAAATTTGTTTAATCTAGTAGATTCATCTTTGAGTTTTTCATTCTTAATTTTAAGTGTATGACACTTTGCACAATCGATATTAACTCCCTTGTTTTTCTCGAGTGTAGACAATTTATCTTTTAATTCTCTAAGCTCATTTTCTAAATTATTTCTAGTAGCTTTTAACCTTTTGTTCTTAGTGATTATCTTTAAACTCATTTTGCATAATTTATCATATTCATTGTCTAAAGCTAAATCATCAATTGATGAATTTTCATCACTGAAGTAGGAGGATTCAGAACATACCTCACTTGATGCATGAGCTACGAGACACATTTCATTTTTAACCTTCTCATCATCTTCTTCACCGTTATCGCTCCAAGAGCCTCTGACAAAAGCTCTTTGATGCATGTCTTTTGATGGTTTTGGACATTCTCCAATAAGATGATTCGAGTCGCATCATCTAAAGCATTTTCTATCACTTTTACCATTCTTGTCATCACAGCTTCTTTGGAACGTCTTTTTTTCATTCCGAGGTTGTCTCACGAATCTACCTCTTCTTTTAAAGAACTTCTTGAAGTCTCTTACCGTCATGGCGTACTATTCGTCTTCACTACCGGAAGTTGAACACTCTTCATCACTAGATTCTTTCTTAGCCTTTAAAGCAATAGATTTCCTTTCAACTTTTGCTGTGCCTATTTTGGAATCTTTCTTGCTGATCATTTCATGAACTTTGAGGTTTCCGATAAGCTCATCAAGAGATAGAGACGTTAAGTCTTTCGACTCTTCAATCTCCGTGACCTCTGCTCTCCATTTAGGATGTAGAGCCCTAAGAAACTTCCTTATGTAGTTTTTGCTAGAATAACCTTCATCAAGAGCTTTAAGACTAGTAATAATAGTATTAAATATAGTAAAAGCACTATCTATAGATTCGTCTTCGGAAATAACGAATTGTTCATATTGTTGAACCAAAAGGTCAATTTTATTATCTTTGACTTAGATATTACCTTGATGGGTGGTTAACAAAGTTTTCCAAATTTATTTTGCCGTATTACACATGAAAATTCGTTCATATTCTTTTCTCGGCAAAGCATTGTAAATAACCATTTTAGCTTCATTATTCAAGTTTCTTTTTTAGATCATCGGTTTGTTTTTCAAAAGGGATAACCTCATCTAATTTTGTTTCTGAATTTTGTACAATAGGTTGAAAATCACCATCGTAATAACATGCCAAAGATCTAGATCTTTTGATTTAACGTATGTCTCGAATCTATTTTTCCAATAATAAAACTATCACTTTCAAAAAGTGGTGGTCTTTGCATGCATTATCCTTCTAGATATTTTTCAGAATCCATAGATCGATCCAAGCTTTAAAATACAATATATTTTAAAAATCTTGAGTGACCTTGACTCCTGATACCAATTGTAAGAAACTAGAAGGGGAGGGGGTTGAATAGTTTACTAGTTAATTATTCGTTTTAAAACTTTGCTTATAAAATGGTTTGATTCGAGTTATATGTCAATCAATCAACAATATGAATCACAACTAAACTATCAAATGTAATGAACTAAATAAACAATAACAATATAAAGAGATAAGAAAAGAAACGATCAAACAAATACACCAAGATTTATAGTGGTTCGGCTACGAAGCACCTCTTCGCCCTATTCCACTCCTCGAGTACTCCACTCCAGATTTCACCATGTCAACAAGCTCCCTTTAGATGAAGAAAACCGTTTACAAGTCGCAGACTTTCTTTTCTGACATTAAGCTAGATGTCGAGCCCTAATCTTAGCTAGAACCAATCTAAGACTTCACTAAGTCTTTATACACTCACAAGATATATACTCTTGGATTGACACGCAATCTATTTCACATAAATACATAATTTACACTATTGGATCTACACACAATCCAATTTACACAACACCATAAAGAAAATATAATGAAGATTTGTGATCTTGAGGAGGAGAAAAGAGATCACTTGATAACAATTTATTTCTAGATGAATACGATTGTTCTTCTCTTGCACTTGATTAGAAGAAGGGAGGAAGAGGGAATTAATCACTTGAAACAAGATCAAGATATGTTAGTGATCAAGATATGTGTTTGAGAAAGAAAGAAAGAAGAGAGAAAAGCAAGTTCTGTTTTTCAGATAGGGTGGCCCAATATTTATAGGAGATAAAAAGAGTCATTACTCTGCTGGCGGTCCTAACAGTCCCTAATATATTAGGGGGTCGCCAGGCCTATAAGGGGGCCACCCGTAGAGTACGCTCCTCTTTTTGTCTTTTAGTGGGGAAGGTGTTATCTGTTTTGGAACCTTTCATTTTAGGGGGAAAAATCAGATTTCAAATTTAATGTTTTAATAAAACATTTCTTTTATGAATAAATATTTTGTGTATATATTTTTGTAAATACACTTTTGTAGAAATGTAACGTTTAAGAAAAATAATTTCTTGATCACTAATCATGTTTAATGATTTTTTTATCCATACCTTAAGTGATTAATCTTAGAAATAGAATTTTACGATTAGTAATTTATAAATGTTTAATTTTATCGTAAACGTTTTTACATTTTCTTATTATCAAAACATCAAGAGGTCGAAAAAATAATATTTTTAGACATTATTTGTATTAACATATGTGAATGCTGCATATCATCCAAAGACTGACGGACAAAGCGAGAGAACTATTCAAACTCTCAAGGATATGCTACGGGCTTGCGTGATCAAAAACATTTGCCATTAGTTGAGTTTTCATATAACAATAGTTATCACGCTAGCATCAAGGCTGTACCATTTGAGGTACTTTACGGTCTAAAGTGTCATTCACCTGTTTGTTGGGCCGAGGTTGGAGAAGTTCAACTCACTGGTCCAAAAATAGTTCAAGAGGAAACCGAGAAGGTCATTCAAATCAAGCAAAGAATTCAAGCCACTCGTGATCGACAAAAGAGTTACGCCAACTTAAAGAGTAAGCCGATGGAATTTCAAGTTGGAGATAGAGTTATGCTTAAGGTTTCACCTTAGAAAGGGGTCGTACATTTTGGCAAATGGGGGAAATTAAACCCTAGGTTTGTTAGACCTTTTAAGGTGTTGTTTAAGGTTGGAGTCGTTGCTTACAAGCTTGAGCTACATCAAGAGTTGAGCAGGGTTCTGATAACGCTAAAATTATAAATGTTTTGGGTGGCGTTATTTGTATATATTTAATCATTTCTCATGAACTTTCAATACTTAATAGCTTAAATTGCTTGCAGGTTCACTTGAAGATATCCTGAGGTCAAACACAACAAAGATCAAACATTTATACGCTAAGAAACACAACATACAAGAAAAGATAAAGAGTCAAGCCTAAAGTGCATAAGTGCGCCGCACTTACCAATTGTGCGCTGCACTTACCCTCAAGTCAAAGGAATTAAAAGACAAGTCAAAATCAACATTAACTCCATAAGTACGCCGCACAAAGTATTTTGTGCGCCGCACTTTCCATCTGACGTTGAAGAACAAATAAAGACATTAATACTACAACATTAATACCCTATGTACGCCGCACAAATTCCTTTTGCGCCGTACTTTTCCAATAAACATTTAATTATCTCGCATTTAATCACTAAGTACGTCGCACATTTTACCTTGTGCGCCGCACTTTCACCCCTCACTTAGCCTATAAATAGAGAACAAATTTCACACATTTCAATCATCCTCTCATACATCCTTCAACTAATACACACCATTATCTCCCTTATGAAGTCCTAAGCACTTCCCAATCATTCTCCGAGCATAAACACCATATCCTTTGAAGAATCAAGATCAAATCACCAAGAACAACAAAGAACATAATACTAGTCTCAAATGAAGTTTATTATCAAATCAAGTTATGTTATGAACTCCTTAGCCATGAGAAGCTAAATCTCTTATGACTACTCGGTGATGTTATAATAATGAATTAGTGTTTGGTATGATCATGATCTCTTTAATCTTAAGCTTATGTTGTGATCCTATTATGTCTTATCTTATCGGTTTTTCTTATCAATCTTAGATTATATAATCATATCGGTATAGGTAGAAAGACCCGTTATGATCTATGTGGTTTTAAAGATTTGTCTATGATCTTTAACGTCTGTGTTAAGAAATCTACTTTTGTAAATTGATAAACGAAATAAGCTTTGATATATTAGCAACTAGATTATTTGAATGACACATTTGGTCTAGTTAACTAAATATAAGTCTTGAATTAATCGAGTTAATTTGTGAAAACATTTTCTGACGAGAAATCCTTTTTATAAGTTAAAGGTTCCATTTTTAAGGTCTTAATTATTTCCAACACTTATGAGTTATTTTAAACTATCTGAGTAGTCATCTTTATTATCACTGGTAAAACAAAAGTTATTTTCAAAAACTGTTTAAATCTATTTTCTTTTTGATAAATTAAACACTACTCAAATTCCTGTGGACGACCTGGTCTTACCTAAAAAGATTATACTACTTTTGTGGTTTATACTTTTACCCGTGTGTTTCCCTATAATAAAATTGGTATTTTTAGTCATTATAAATTTAAAGCTTTTAAAACACATCAAAGTTTTTGGCGTCGTTGACAGGGATTTTTAAGCTGTTTTGTAGTCAACCCTGGAAAATTACTTTAACTTCCCCTCTTTTTTAAAAAAGAAATCACCGTACAGTTTTCTAGAAAACTGACCCAGTCAATTTCTCCTTTGGATGCATACACGTGCTTCTAATTCTAAACTTATTGAACCTTTACCTGAACCTGAACGTACGCTGAATCGAAGACTTCGTCGATGAAACAGAAGAGTTCCTTACGATCAAAGAAACAATCCACCTTAACACCCGAGAATTGTCTATTCGTCAATTCTCAACATAAATCATTTCTGTCACTTTCTTGGTATTCTACAAAATTACAATCCAACGGATGATAAACCCATGAGGGTTGCCGACTGTGTTGTCTCTCCAACTCCTGGTTCCGCAATCACTATTCTTAAAACCGCAAACGAATTTGCCATTAATGGTAACCACTTGACGCTTGTCAAAGGAAACCAATTTGATGGTAGAACCAAAACTGATCCTCATAAACACATTCACGAATTCCTTAGAATCCGCGATATGTTCAAATACAGACATACCGAAAATGAAGTTGTCCGCCTGATGATGTTTCCTCTATCACTCACTGGAGAATCAAAAACATTGTTGGATGAACTCAACAAATGAACTATTGAAACGTTAGATGAACTTCGAACCGCTTTCATTAGCTGATTCTTTCCCCCAGCTCTTTTCGACCAACTCCTCAAAGAAACCCATGCTTTCTCTCAACATGAAAATGAATCTCTAACTGATGCTTGGCTTCGTATGAAGGAAATGCTCTAAAACTGCCATGGTCATAATCTATCCAAAGGAAATTTATCAAAATCTTCTATCATGGTCTAAACGAAATAACTCAAGAAGTTCTAAATGCCGCAGCTGTTGGTATTTTCCTTTATAAAACACCAAATCAAGCTTATCAGCTTCTCGAAGATAAAGTCTTACTCAAGCTCGACTAGGCTAAAAACCAAAAAACCAAAAAACCAAATCATCTCTTAAGAAAACTATTTCTTTCACCGATGAAGGTAATAGTAATTCTGATACTGACAAAATTATGGCCCGAATGGATGCCATGACCATCAAAATAGATGCTCAGTATAAAGAACTCTAATCTCATGCTAAAAAACAACGCCCGACCTTGATGATGATGACATACTTATGTCTCATGAAGAAGAGGCCAAATTCATGCAAACTTTCTGTAAGACTTGTTTTTACAATAATTACGGTGACCGAGACTTAAATCGCGATAATTGGTGTTCAAGCGGACATAATGATTACAAACGAGATAACTACCAATCCAACACCTATGACAAATCCTATTATCTTCAAAAACCATTCAATGATTTCATGAAATCTCAGCAATAAACCAACGCTTTTGTTAAAGAAACATTCATAGACCTCAAAACTCAACTCAAAACAATAGCCAAAAATCATCAAGCTTCAATCCAAATCCTCGAAACTAAGTTCGATAGACTCGCTGACAAGCAATCTGGTTGACTTTCTAGATATCTTCCAAGCAACACTCAACCAAACCCAAGAACTAGCAATTCTAAAGCTTACCAACCACTACAATCTCGTAATGAGCATGTGAATGTCGTATTCACGTGGAAAATCCTATAATCCACCATATAACCCGAACTATCAACAAAATAATTCTAAAAACCCTATCAACTTCGATAGTGATGATGAAGACGATGAACATACACCACAACCAAAAAGTCAACCCATAAAACTAGTCAAAGAAACACTGTTACCTAAACCATATAAACTAAAAATCCCATATCCTCAACGCCTTAGAAAAGAAAAAATGGACCCCCAATATGGAAAATTCCTAAAAATGATCCGAGTCGTTCGAATCAACGTACCTCTTGTCGACGTTTTAGCCAGAATGCCTAACTATGGCAAATTTCTCAAAGAACTCATAAGCAACAAACATAAAATCGAACAAATTTCTGCCGCTTTCCTAAGCGATGAAAGTTCCGCAATGATCTAAAATAAAATTCCACCCAAACTCAGAGACCCTAGAAGTTTCATTATTCTATGTAATTTCAAAACTTTCTCATGTAATGCTTTACATGATCTTGGTGCTAGCATTCACCTTATGCTATATTCCTTATATGCAAAACTAACTCTCAAGACTCTTAAACCTACTAAATCAGCATAAGTTAGCCGATAGATCATTCCAATACCCTGTTGGAATTGCTAAAAATATGCTCGTTGAAGTTGGTAAATTCACCTTTCCTGCTAATTTCGTTATTCTCGAAATGGAAGAAGATAGCAAAGTTCTCCTCATCATAGGACAACCATTTCTTCACACTGCTGATGCAGTTATTCGAGTTAAACATAAACAACTCAATCTTAGAGTTAGGACTGAACAAATGATCTTTAATATCGATTCTGTGATGAAACACACTTACTCTAATGATGATACATGTTTCAGTATCGATGTCATCGATGAAATCTTAAAAGAAGATTTTGACGCTCTTCTAAATGAAGGAAGCAAAATCCTCCATTCCATCAAAGGAGCCCTTCTCGAAGAATAAATCTTTTTTGAATTCGATGAATTCATGGCAATGACTGCTGATGAAAATTCTAAATATGAATCCGATACCGAGGAACCACCATTCGAAAAAATCACCATCAACACTGATTATAAAATCAAAACATCTCTTGAAGAACCTCCTACGGATCTTGATCTTAAACCTTTTCTTGATAATTTGGAATATGTATTCCTGGTAGAACTATCTTTTCTTCCTATAATCATATCATCTAAACTCTCAGCTCAAAACAAAAGCAAACTTTTATCCATCCTTAAAAAACATAAAGAAGCCTTTGCCTGGAAAACGACAGACATTCCTGGTATCTGCCCATCATTTTGTAACACAAGATACAACTTCTGGATGACAAAAAACCAGTTATCCAAAATGAAAGAAGGTTAAATCCAAACATGCAAGAAGTTGTTAAGAAAGAAATCATGAAACTCTTGGATACCGATATTATTTATCTAATTGACAATAGTCCTTGGGTTAGTCCTATTCAATGTGTACCAAAGAAAGGAAGTATTACAGTTGTCACCAACGAAAATGATGACCTTGTTCCAACAAGAACCATTACAGAGTATGCATCAATTATCATAAACTCAATGAAGCAACCGTAAAAGATTACTTTCCTTTGCCATTTATAGATCAAATGTTAGAAAGACTCACGAGAAATAAATATTTCTGTTTCCTCGATGGTTTTTCTAGATATTTTCAAATTCCTATCGATCCTATGGACCAAGAGAAAACAACATTCACATGTCCTTTCGAAACATACGCTTATAGGCAAATGCTTTTTGGGCTATGTAATGCCCCAACTACATTCTAAAGGTGCATGACATGATTGAAGAATCCTTCTAAGTATTCATGGACGATTTCTCCATTTTTAGAGACTCTTTTGACAAATGCCGAAACAACCTCGTTAAAATGCTCTAGCATTATAAAGATGCTCATCTTGTACTTAATTAGGAAAAATGTCACTTTATGGTCAAAGAATGAATTATGCTTGGACACAAGGTATTTGGCGCAGGACTTGAAGTCAAAAAGTAAAAATCAACGTAATCTCAAAACTTCCACCCCCTACTTATATCAAAGGTATTAGAAGCTTTCTTGGACATGCCAGTTTTTACCGACGTTTCATTAAAGATTTCTTGAAAATTGCCTGACCTCTAACTAAGCTACTTGAAAAAGATACTCCATTTAAATTCAATGATGAATGTCAAAAAGCATTTGAATTATTAAAAGAGAAACTCATATGTGCTCCTGTGATCATAAGCCTAAACTGGAATCTTTTCGTTTGAACTTATGTGTGATGCAAGTGATTTCACAGTTGGAGCTGTCTTAGGTCAAAAAGATGGTAAAAACTTTCACCCGATCTACTTTGCAAGCAAAACTCTTAATCCAGCTCAACAAAAATACACTGTAACCGAAAAAGAACTTATGGCTGTAGTTTTTGCATTCGACAAATTTAGATCCTATCTGATTCTATCAAAAACTATTGTTCACACTAATCACCCAGCTCTTAAAAATCACTTTAAAAAACAAGACGCAAATCTACGTCTTATTCGTTGGATACTACTCTTACAAGAATTTGACATAGAAATCAAGGATAGAAAAGGTATAAAAAATGTCGCTGCCGATCACTTGTCCCGAATTGAAAATGAAGAAATGAGTGATGACAGTGAAGTGGACGATAACTTTCCTGGAGAAACACTTATGGAAATTAACACCAGAAATGAACCATGGTTCGTAGACTTTGCAAATTATTTGGTTGGAGATATTATACCAAAAGGGATGATGTACCAACAAAATAAAAATTCTCCTCAAAACTCAAACATTACTTCTGGGAGGAACCCTACCTCTTGAAAGTATGTTCTGATGGTATGATCAAACACTGTTTATTTGGATCAGAAACTCGAACCATTTTAGATCAATGTCAGCACAGACCAACCGGTAGACATTATGGACCAAATGTAACAGCTAAAAAGGTCTTAGATTTAGGATTTTACTGGCCGACGATCATAAAAGAAGTTCATACTCTAGTTTGCCTTTGCAAAGCATGCCAAAAGACAGGAAATATATCAAAACGTGATGAGATGCCCTTAAACAACATTCAAGTATGTGAAATTTTTGATATTTGGGGTATAGATTTTATAGGACCATTCCTAAAATTTCATAAGTTTGAATACATTCTTGTCGCTATTGATTACGTATCTAAATGGGCTAATGCTCAAGCGTTACAAACCAATGATGCCCGTGTGGCTATCACTTTCTTAAAGAAACTATTCTGCCATTTTAGAATGCCCAAAGCTCTAATCAGCGACCAAGGTACTCACTTCTGCAACAAAATAATGGAAAAGACAATGAAAAGATATGGAGTTAACCACCGTTTCTCTACATCATATCACCCTCAAACTAGTGGTTAAGTTGAAAACACGAACAGGGCTCTTAAAAATTCTTGAAAAGACTGTTAAAGACAATCCTGCTATTTGGTCAAGAAAACTTGATGACGCTCTGTGGGCTTTTCGTACTGCTTACAAAACACCTACCGATACCACACCCTACAAACTCATATATGGAAAAAACCGCCACTTACCATTTGAAATTGAACATCATGCATACTGGGCATTGAAAAATTATAATCTAGATCTGATCACTGTTGGTGAGAAAAGAATGTTTCAGTTACACGAACTCGATGAACTTAGACACCAAGCCTATGAAAACTCTCGATTATACAAAGCAAGAACCAAAGTCTGGCACGATAGGAAACCAAGGATGAGAAAAGAATTCAAACATGGAAACAAGGTTCTACTCTTTCACTTAAAGTATAAATTTAAACAGCCAAAACTCATATCACGCTGGCTAGGACCATACATAGTGAAACACCAGTATCCTTCCGGATATGTTGAACTATATGGAAAAGATGGAAAAACATTTTTTTGTTAATGGCCATCGACTCAAACTATATCATGAAGAAGAAGATTATAATAACCAAAAGGAAGCAGTCATTCCCTTCTTCCCCAAGGAATGACTCACCAAGTTCGAGTCTAGCTAACGACTCTCTAAAAAATTAAGCACTTCTCGGGAGGCAACCTGTGCTTCACTTAAGTATGGAGGAGTCCCTCCTCTATTCTTCCATCCATATCCTTTGTTTTGTTTTAAAAACAACAAAAATATTATCTTTTTTTGTGTTTTTATGTGTTTACTTTTATGCAGGTAATATAGATTAAAGATTTAAAAAATTATAAAGTATGCTCAAGGATAGATCTCTCGCAGATATATATCTCTATGACTCGGGAAGTACCGTTTTCAATTAATTTTCCTTATTTTATCTCTATTATCAGTTATCACATTGAGGGCAATGTTCAACTTAAGTGTAGAGGGGAGCCGAATAGGAAAAATTAATTATGTCCCTCCATGTTTACCCTGCCAAAATTATTTTCCAACTGATACTTTCAAAATCTTAATATATATATGCTTTCAAAATTAAAAATGATCTTAGTAAGGCAAATCCAACCGGATTGACACTATAGCTAGCACAACCTAGTCCACTAAATTGTGAGAAATATAAGCCTTAAAAATATTCGGGTACCCACTTTTTGGTGTCCAAGATAATTGATGCCTTTAGCTTGTTCGAGTTAAGGAATAAGCAATCATATGTATCTATTCTATCATTTTGGATGTGTATATGTGGTTTTGTCACCTTTTCTGGAGCAGTGGTATTGGTTGATAATTATATTTGAGTGAGCCGGTAATTTAGAAGTTCTAAAACTTGTGCTTGATCATCTTTTGCTAGACCGAAGCCTACCACATTTATGAATCCCGCAAGTTTTTGTTCTTGCAAGCACTCCCTTTAGTGCTAAGTTGCTGAAATACCTAAGTAAAGAAGTTAAAATTGAAAGAAGAAGTTCTAGGCCAAGCCTTTCGTAATATATATATATATATATATATATATAGTAGTCTAAAGAAATAAAGGCTTAAGTTCTGGCACATGAAGATTTGTATATGCTACTATCCAGCATCAGTATCAAGTTTCGCCTTTCGGTCAGGTTTATGTGTCAAGTACAAGCCTATGCTAGTTGTCTAGATTATGTCTGTGGAATTGAGTAACTTCATAAATATAAAACTCTATCTGGGTGAATTCTAAAATCAAACACATTCCCTATGTGAGGTGCTTAGTTATATGTCAATGCCTGAAAAGTTATCTAAACCTGTAAACACTTGTAAAATCTAAATTTTCTCCACGTCACGATAAATGATCTTCTTTTCTCACTTTAATTGCTTGAGGGCAAGCAACAGCTAAGTATGGAGGGATTTGATAACGCCAAAATTAAACATGTTTTTGGTTGCTTAAATTGCTTGCAGGTTCACTTGAAGATATCCTAAGGTCAAACACAACAAAGATCAAACATTTATACACTAAGGAACACAACATACAAGAAAAGATAAAGAATCAAGCCTAAAGTGCATATGTGCGTCGCACTTACCAATTTTGCGCCGCACTTACCCTCAATTCAAAGGAATTAAAAGACAAGTCAAAATCAACATTAACTCCATAAGTACGCCGCATAAAGTATTTTATGCGACGCACTTTCCATCTGACGTTGAAGAATAAATTAAGACATTAATACTACTGTATTAATACCCTAAGTGCGCTGCATAAATTCCTTTGTGCGCCGCACTTCTCCAATAAACATTTAATTCCCTCGTATTTAATCACTAAGTACGCCACACATTTTACCTTGTGCGCCGCACTTTCACCCCTCACTCAGCCTATAAATAGAGAACGAATTTCACACATTTCAATCATCCTCTCATACATCCTTCAACTAATATACACCATTATCTCCCTTATGAAGTACTAAGCACTTCCCAACCATTCTCCGAGCATAAACACCAATCAAAATCAAATCACTAAGAACGATGAAGAACATCATACTAGTCTAGAATGAAGTTTGTTATCGAATCAAGTTATGTTATGAACTCTTTAGCCATGAGAGGCTAAATCTATCATGACTACTCGATGATGTTATAATAATGAATAAGTGTTTGGTATGATCATGATCTCTTTAATCTCAAGCTTATGTTTCAATCCTATTATGTCTTATCTTATCGGTTTTGCTTATCAATCTTACATTATATAATTATATCGGTATAGGTAGAAAGACTCGTTATGATCTATGTGGTTTTAAAGATTTGTCTATGGTCTTTAACGTTTGTGTCGAGAAATCCACTATCATAAACTAATAAACAAAATAAGCTTTGATATAATAGCAACTGGATTATTTGAGTGACACATTTGGTCTAGTTAACTAAATATAAGTCTTGAGTTAATCGAGTTTTTTTGTGAAAACATTTTCTGACGAGAAATCCTTTTTATAAGTTAAAGGTTCCATTTTCAAGGTCTTAATTATTTCCAACACTTATGAGTTATTTTCAACTATCCGAGTAGTCATATTTATTATCACTGGTAAAACAAAAATTATTTTTAAATTTTTTTTAAGTCTATTTTCTTTCTGATTATTTGAACACTACTCAAATCCCTGTGGACGACCTGGTCTTATCTAAAAATATTATACTACATACGTGGGTTATACTTTTACCCGTGTGTTTCCCTATAATAAAATTGGTATTTTTAGTCATTATAAATTTAAAGCTTTTGAAACACATCAGGTTCACAGTACATTTCATGTATCTAACTTGAAGAAATGTTATTTCGACGAACCATTAGCCGTTTCGTTAGATGGACTTCATATTGATGATAAGCTCCATTTTGTGGAGGAACCCGTAGAAATCGTGGATCGAGAAGTCAAACAATTAAAGCAAAGCCGTGTCCCAATTGTCAAGGTTCAATGGAACTTTAGGAGGGGTCCTGAGTTCACATGGGAATGTGAAGATCAATTTCAAAAGAAGTATCCGCATCTCTTCACTAAAATTGTACCTTCGTCAAGTGTCGTGACTTGAGCCTTGGGACAAGGCTCTTCTAACGAGAGGAGACTGTAACATTTTGCATTTTTAGGTCATTTTATGACTTCAATTATTTAATTATTTATTTTTAGGCTTTTACGTGTTTGTTTTTTTCTTTTATTTAAATCGCGTAAACTAAAAATCAACATTCAATATAAACGGGCATCAAACAAATAAAAGTTTACGTCAGTTAAGTATTATATACTTATTATGAAGATAAATTATAACTTTTCATATTTTACCGTTGTATTTTGCGTAAAACTTTTACGTAGACGCGTTCATGCATGCATACGAGTAAACTTGTACAACCTTAATCAAACAAATGGGTACATGCATGTATAAGATATTTACACAAAAATTTGTTGGTCTCTTGTCTTGTTTTTTTCTTTGATTGCCGCCTAAACCACACCAAAAGAAGGAAATGCAAATTTTATCTTTTCAACTACAACACATTTTGGTTTAACTCGTTCCTAGGATATCATGTGATATGCTTGCACTCTCAAAACTTTACCTAACCCTCTCATTTGCTTCAAAATACATGGCACACACTAGTACCAAGACACACAATTCCTAAATTAGATTACTAATTACTATTAAGAAAGAAATGAGATGTGAGCCATTCCTAAATGTTTCATAAAAGGGAACCTACGTAACTAATAATTCACCACTTCAATTTGAAAAACAAATCCACTCTCTTTTCACTCTTGTATGCTCGACAGCAAGCATCAACAAAAAAAGGGGTTCAAGCTTTGTTAGTTCATTTTGCAAGGATAATCAAGAAAGTTCAAAAGGGTTTAGGATTAGTTATCAAATAAAGTGTTTGAATAGGCTTAGACTTGTGTTCATCATCACCCTTCATTTACTCAAGGTTATCATAAAACTCATACTTTCATTTCTATAAATTTTCATGTTATTATAATTGTTATATGGTTTAAATCACCACCTAGAATTACTTCATGAGTTTATAAAATAAAAATAAACCCCTATATGGTTCAAACATCATTTTTCATATGAGGTTATGTTGTATGTTGGGACACAAGAACATGTTTTAGATAAGTGTTGGATAATTTGTAGAATTAATTTGATGCATAAATTGTTAAAGGTTTATTTATATTATTTATAAATAAATATGAAAACATGTTATTGTACAAACTTTGGACACAAATTAGAGGACTAAATTTGTATCAAAGATGTGTTAGTACATAGGTTAAAGGACTTGTAGTATTTTAATTAAGTGAAAGAGTGCATAAAACAAGTTTATAAAAATTAATTATATAAACTTAAAAAGCTACTGTTTAATTTCGAACCCTATAATATTTATTTTATGTTTTATTGAAATAGTACATCTCATAAGGATCGTAAGCATATAAAGAACTCAAAAATCCAAATTATAATGAAGAAGTTATGATATTTACAAGATTATACATAAAAGTGTTTTTATAAAAGTATTTTTATAAAAATTCTGAGATTTTTGAATCTGGTAAAAATATGAACTTATTTTTCTGATAAAGTGCAACTTAAGAAGATTTCAAAACTATAAGGTAGATCAAGAACGGTGTCACACCCCGTAAATTTCAGGTCAATATTTTAGACTTTTCCGATCATTATTTTTGACTTTTATACGTTACGTTTGAATCTGGCAGTGTACCGGGAAGTTAACCCGCGTAAATCTGAAAAACGTCATCAGACGCATTTTGACTTCGAATTTTGATTATTTTAGATATTATATGAGTTATTTTATCTTTTCTAAGTGTAGTTTACGATCACTCCCGATACTTATTTTTATGTTTTAACGTCAAATTTGCATTTTTCGCGTTTTTGACCTAACGGAACCCCGGAAACCCGAAATCTTTTTCTGTAAACTTTAGTTACCGCACATCTTGGGTTTAAAAGTTAAAATTGCATGGTCACCCCCTCCCTCCCCCCCAACCTCTTTAAATTTTGGTGCAAGCAAAAGAAAAGAAAAGGAACCAAAAATTTAAATTTTAAATGAGAACACTACATCACATGCATAGATAGTGATGTTTTGGAGGCATGCAAGGTGGTGTAAGACCTCTTGTCCTTATGCATGCCAACCTTGGACCACTTCTCCACTATGATACAATAAGGAATCTTGATTTAATTTCAAGTGGCTAGTTGGTTAGTGATTCAAGCTTAAACCCCCTAGTCTTGTGCGTTTGAACCCACCACCACACACACTCTTGGTGTGTGTTGGTCACCTGGCCAATGGTTTCACACTTGTTGACTTGTCATGAGCCCTTAACCTAGTCATTTCCTATAATACTTTGCATACTCCTAACTAGGGTTTCACTTCTCATTTCATAGTCTCTAAAAATTTCTTTTCTCTCCCTCTTTCTTCTTGCTTGCTCACGGCAACAAACACCCCTTATAGGGTTTGATTTTATTTGATTTCTTGCATAATCCAAGCATACTAGGTTCATTTCTAAGATCATCTAAGGTGGTTTGAAGTATTGGTTCATTGATTGAAGGTTTATTTCAAGATCAACAAATTAGGGTTTGGTTATTATTTAGGGTTTTTCAAGATCCAAGTCTTCTATCTTCATTCTTGTGTTTTCTTAAGCTTGTTCTCCACTTTGTAAGCTTATCTTGAAACTTATGCTTTTCATTTCTACTTTCATCCTACATATGTTTATGTTCTTGCATAGATCTATGATTCCTATGGTGTTTGTGTTGATTTTTCAAAAAGAAATGAATTAATATCTTGTCATCTTTTATAAAAATGGAAATGAAGGGATTAGGTTAGTTTTAGGCATGGATTTATGGTGGATTAGTTGTGAATGGAGATTAGGCTAGATTAGGCACTATTGTGAAGCTTGGTGTGATTTTTGAAAGCGTTTGGGAAATTCGTAGTTGTTGATCCGAAATTGTTTTGAAGTTTTGGTCGACTAAGGAATGTTTTCATTAGGCGTAAAAGTAGCTTTTGGATATCTCGTTTTGAGTAGATAGATTTTCATATATTGTACACTAAAATCGGACATAAAACGACTAAGATATAGCCAAATGAAACATGAAATATTTTTTGGCAAAATAATTAATATATGTGCTGATGTGAATAGTAAAGTGAGTTTTCGGACACTTTCGAGATGATTTGAGCTTTTAAAACATCAGCAAAACATATAGTAACATATATATATTAATTAAGTTCATTTGAAACGTCATTAACGTATTTTAAGGAAAGCGTTAAGATTTCTAAAAATAGTAGGTTTGGTAAATATTAGCGAGATAGACATGAAGGAGGGACGTTTAGGTTTCCCTAACGCATCTATGGAAATTTGGATTTAGCAATTATAGGGGACGGTATTAACGTCTCGAAACTAAAAACTTTTCAAAAATAGAAACATACTAAAAATAGTAATTTTTGGTTAAACGCCGAAACTTAACGAAAAACTCTATAATTTTATTTAGTCGCGTTTTGTTAATTAAGTCAAAGCACAAACACCCATGGATATCTTTTCTTTTATAAGCGATTGGTTTAAGTTTTGTACACTTTTCATCTTTCTAAGACGCGTCATTGATTTAGGTCTCAAGTAGGACATCTTGGCATTATATCTCTTCATTGATAATCTCACCATTTGCTAAAGGTGAGTTCATAGCCCCATGTTTTACTATATTTACTTTACTACTTTGGAGTGAGAAACATTGCTTGTTTTCAAAGTTTGGATACAGTTACTTTACGTTGCCTTTTCCTGATTACGTGTTGCCTAAGCTGCGAATAGACTACTAATGCCTGAACTATCATGAACCGTTAATTTCTTGACCAAAGGACTGGTTGAGTGAGCGCGAATGTTGTAAATATATCTATTGGGACTAATTATCCATATCCGGGTAAGTAGCACTAACTAGATTCGGGAAACACGAACAAACGGATATATACCATGTCGGATTTCACTAGGTGATCTTGTTCAGATACCTTCAGGGAAATTAATATCTTGCTTGGCATATAATGTGGTGCATCGAATTGAGCCTTGGTGTCAAGAGCTTAGCGCAGCAGTAAATACTTTTTATGTGAAGTTGTATCTGTTATAACTGTCACGTGCGTACTGTGAACTTGTGGTCTACTCTTAATACTAAATTTAAACCTATGAATTCACCAACTTTATGTTGACGTTTTAGCATGTTTTTCTCAGGTGCTTAGCTATAGATATCTTTGCTTGCTTTATAGTGTTGCTTTGCATTGGACAAATTTTCAAGAATTATTATCTACCATTTAAACATCGTTGTCAAACTTTAAAACTTTTAATCGCTTTCGCATATTATCTATAAATCTATGTAAAAATTTAACTATTTTAATTAATGCAACGATGTTGGATTTTTAAACGTACCTTTAGAGGTCGTTCTTTGTATCTTGTGTGATGAATATTATGACGTCACTCCCCCGGATACGTGTTCCCGTCTAGGCCCTATTTGGGGGTGTGACAGATTGGTATCCAGAGCCAGGTTATAGAGAACCAGTTAGTATATTTAGGTCTGGTCTATAACTAGTATGTGATCCTACGTGTTTACTTGCTTAAGTATATAATTACTATCGATAAGTATACGGGTATTAATTAAAATATACTTCCATAATTATATTACGTATAATTTTGCCATGACTATACCTTACATCTATATTTTTCCTGCATTGCACGCATTGGCATGGTTTCATATAAAGGGGATTTATATAAACTTTTGCTTGTGTAGGTTATGGCAGCTCCGGTTATTTCTAATTCTTTAGACGTATCAGTCCAGAGTGTGGGATCCTCTTTTCTGTGAGTTATCCATATCGGTTCTATTTCTGTTGAGGTCTCGGTTGCACAGGAGGTTAGGGCGGCTGTAGTTGCCTCACCTATTGGGGTGCTCAAGCTTGATACTCATTCATCATCAGAGGTTGATCCTTCAAAGAGTTCACCACCTTTCGTATCTGTGGCACCTATGGTTTCACCATTTCTGTGTTTAGATGATTCAGAGTTAGATACTAAGATGCCCGAGAGGCATGTATCACCTACACCTCATGATACTATGCTTACTAGGTGGAGGAGCAGAGTTGCATCACGATCATCATCACCTACTACTTCTAATCCAGAGATCCCTACTACTCCTATTTTACCCACACCATCTGCTATTGTTGCACCATCATCTGAGTTTCCATTTGCACCTGTTGTTGCCCCACCTAGGATTCGTCGACGACGAGCTATTCTTATCTGACTCGGGGAGGACATTCCTATTGGTCGACTTTACCGTACTCATCCTGGGGGCCATGTAGGGCATTAACCATAAGGAAGTCGATTAGACCTTTACCTTCTCATCGTTTAGCATTAAGGTACACATCACATCACTTTGATGGTTTTACTTCCGGATCATCATCAGATCATTCATCTTTAGATCATTCATCATCTGGGCATTCTATTTTAGGTCATTCCTTATCCAGACATGCATCACCAGACACCACCATTGATGATTCATCTACACCACCGAGATTTGTTTATCCACCACTTTCTAGGACTCTACGGTGTTGCAAGGCCTATCTCCGTTGGGGGTTTGCCCCATTATCTACCATGTATCCACCAATGACATCTGAGTCATCAACTGGGGAATTTTCTTCCGAGTCATCTATGGACCATATCGCAAGAGATATAGGTCCTTTGCTGCTACCGTGACTTCAGCTATCCATGCTACAAGAGCTTTAGTTCCTTCTCGTGATGATCTCCTTCCACCTCGCAAGAGGTTTAGGGATTCTATTTCACCAGAGGATAGTGTTGAGGAGGACATTAATACAGATATGTTAGAGGATATTGCAGCTGATGTTATAGATGTTGAGGTTGCAGTAGATAGGGATGTTGAGGCTGGGGTTAATGCGGGTATTGGTATGAAGGTCGATGATGGGATTGATGTAGAGGACGCGGTTGAGGATGAGGTCGAGTCCAGTGGTACTATAGAGGTTAGAGTAGATATGGTTGTTAGGATTGATATCCCTGATGGTATACTTATGCCTAATGTTGTGGAGCGTTTAGAGCAGGCTGAGGAGGGTTTGCAGAATATTTATGAGCATGTTATAGAGATACCTCTTCAGAGGATAGAGGACATTAAGACGGGACAGAGAGAGTTAGAGGCAAGGAGTTTGATAGCTTACTTGAGCAGGTTTCATCCTTGGAGAGGAGCAACGCGAGACTTCAAGGGACCATGATGATGGAGAGAGCGAAAGCCGATAGGTTTTGGCGACGCGTGAGCTTTATGGAGAGTGAGCTTAGGCAGATCCGTAGGTTCCGCTACTATGACAGGATGCGATTTAGGAGATTGGAGACATTCGCTGTGAGGCGTTTAGGTTTTCGTCCATGATGTTGTGTATGGACTTTGGACTAATAGTAGAACCAGTTGTTAGTAGTTTTAGCGTAAATCAAGTTCCCCATTATGGGTTGAATGTAACCGACTGATGCTTTTATATATGATATGAAAAGCTTGTTTTGATTCTCTCGCGTATTCATCTTTATTGTTATTTACTTGTTCTGGCAAAACATGTTCTATTGTATTTTCCTATATAAACCTTATTTACCATTTATAGTGGTTATATCTCGTATTGAATCTCACCGTGTGCTATGTCTTGTGCTGTAGAACATGACTATCACTCGTTCTGGTATGACCCCAGAGGCAATCGAAGAACTCATTAACCGATGAGTGGAAGAATCGTTGGCTGCTTATGAGGCGACCCGTGCTGCGAATGCTCTCGAGGCTGAAAGTCAAAGCCAAAACGGCAGCCAACGGCGATAATGGGAATGGTGGAAATAGAAATGGTAGAGATGGAAATGGTGGAAATAGAAATCGTAGAGATGGAAATGGTGGAAATGGAAATTGTGAAAATGGAAATCCAAATGAGAATAATAGGGGTGTTAGGCCTGTTACTCGAGAGTTTACATATCAAGACTTCATAAAGTGTCAACCACTCAACTTTATGGGTACGGAAGGAGTTGTCAGGTTAATAAGGTGGGTTTAGAAGATGGAAATAGTTTTCTATATCAGCAATTATCTAGAGAAATACCAAGTCAAGTATGTTACTTGCACACTGTTAAACAGTGCACTAACTTGGTGGAATTCACATAAGAGGACTATCAGAGCTGATGCTGCATTTGTTATGTCATGGAGAGAGCTCATGAAGCTAATGGCTAAAGTGTACTGCCCAAGGACTAAAATTCAAAACACGGAATCTGAACTGTAGAATTTGACCGTAAAGAACAATGATTTGGCTACTTATACTCAAAGATTCCAAGAGCTTACCATGTTGTGCACCAAGATGGTTCTCGAAGAGGAGGATCGAGTTGAGAAGTTTATTGGAGGTCTCCCGGATAATATCCAGGGAAATATGATTGCTGCTGAACCGAAAAGACTAATGGATCAAAAGTTGAAAGGTTATGCTATGAAAAATGCTAAGAACAAAAGAAAGTTCGATAACAGTCAGAAGGACAACAGTGGGCAGTAACCACTAAACAAAAGACCGAATGTTGGAGGTCAGAATGTAGCAAGAGCCTACACGGTTGGCAACAATGAAAGGAGAGTGTATAATGGACCTCTACCTCTCTGCAACAAGTGTAAATTTCATCATGAAGGGCCATGCATTGTAAGATGTGGGAAGTGTAAAAAGGTTAGGCATTTGACTCGGGACTATAAGGTGGCAGATTTTACTACTTCCAATCAAAGAGGTCAAGTAGTGAATTAGAGAGTTTTAACTTGTTTCGAGTGTGGAAGGCAAGGACACTACAGGAGTGATTGCCCAAAGCTGAAAGATCAAAACCGTGGAAACAAAACTAGAAACAAGAATGGTGTTGGTAAAGCAAGAGGAAAAGCATATGTGCTAGGTGGAGGATACGCTAGCCCCGACTCAAACGTCGTCACGGGTACGTTTCTTCTCAACAATCATTATCCTTCTGTATTATTTGATTCGGGTGCTTAATATAATATATAATACGTATATCAAACCGGGTAAGTATGATCACCCGGGTCGTTATCCCCAATGACTAGTGAAATTGAAACCACAATTTATGTTCGGATCCTGATTTGAATGAAGCAATTGATGATTTGGTTTCTCGAAATTAAATCCCTAATTTTTAACTTTTAATTAAAAACTAATTAAACTAATTAAAATCTAACCCTAACTATTAATAAAAATTAATTAAACTATTTAAGATAAAACTTAAGGACTAATTGTGCAAAAAGGAAAAGGACTAAAAGGGAAAATCACTTAACGGGCAAGGATTAACTAAGAAACAATTAAAATCGAAAAGTTACACTTTCTACCCTGAGAATCTACCCCGACAACAAACTAAGTCCCAAATTAAGGGTGAATTTGAAAGGTGCTTATTATGAAAAACTCAAAGAAGCAAAGTTGTAAAAGAAACTAAGGGGAACAAAATTAATAAAGGCTACTAGGGCTGAAAATCTCAAATAAGCTCAGGAAGAGCTTATTTCTAAACTGATTACAGAAAGTGAGGTTTTGAGCTTACTTCTACTTAAACAGCCATAAAATGCTCAAATTAAGCTTAATTCTAAAAAGGAAAAGTGATCTAGAAAGCTTATGATATGCTTAATCTAAATATGCAAAGAAATTAAAGCTTAAACTACTTTTGAGCTACTGAAATTGATCATGAAATAAGCAAACTCAGGAAATAAGCAAAGAAACACAAACTTCAAATAAGCTAGAGAACTAAATAAGCTGAACTAGACTTTGAAACTTAAAAGACAACTTAAACTACTTATTATCCATCTAAATAAGCTATAAAATCTAGACTTATAAGCTAATTTAACAAATTTAAATCCTAAAGATTCTAAGTACTGTTTTTGGATTTTTCAAGTTTTTATGACTTTTGACAGCTAAATTAAACTAAGGAAATAAGCTAGAAGTTGCAAATTAAGACTTAAATTGTATTAAGCTATATGAAAACTTAAATCCTACTGAATTTGATAAGCTAAATCTTAAAATTACTGTTCTAAATTAAGCTGAGAACACAGCAGTACTAACTGAGGTTAGTACTGCTAGTGTAAAAATTCAACAGTACTTTGAAAGTACTGCTGATGCAATTTGACTTTTGAAAACGTAATAAGTAATGAAATAAGCTAGAAAACTAAAACTAAAATTAAATCTATAATAAGCTAAAGCTAAACTTAATTCTACTGAAATGTAAGCTAACAGTACTAACTTGTGAAGGCAGTACTAACTTTTTAGTTAGTACTGGTAGTGTAAAGAGTCAGCAGTACTAACTTAGGTTAGTACTGCTAGTGCAATTTTGAGACTGCACTAAACCAAACACCCCTTTATCATTTTGACAGGATTTAGAAAAACTTTTTAAGAGAAATTAAATGAACAAGTACTAAATACCAGATAAAAACTAGCTTAAAACAAACTTAACAATCATGATTAAACAACTGAATAAGCAAAATCTAAGATCTATACTATTTAAACTAATATTTTTGGATTTTATGAGTTTTGATGACAGAAATGTAAATCTAAAGATCTAAGCTAAAAACAGATGAAGGCATATAACTAAATAGTATTAAAAGAGATATTTAAATTCTAACAAGCAAAGAGAATAAGCAAATAAGCAATATAAACATTTAAGCTATATCTAAGCAATTTAAACTGAATAATGAAAAGAGAAACTTACTTAAACCTTTAGCTAAACAAAAGGTACCAATTAAGGCAGCTACAAGCTCACTAGCTTAGTAATAAGCTAGAGTAAAAGTTCTTGGGATCTCTTCCAAGGTAAGATCCCCTTCCAAAAGCTTAGATCCAAATAGATCCATATGAGATTAAACTGATTTAAGGTTTAGATAAGGTTATTACTGAATTCAAACAGCTCTATTTCAGCTTAGAGACTGAAAGAGCTTAATAAGAGCTTATTAGCTTATTGAGACAATATGACTTAAAATGAGAGCTTAGAAAACGAGATTTAGAATATTAAAAACTGAATATCATTAATTGAAAAAGCTGATTACAATACTTGAAAAGGAAATTACAAAAACATTTAAGTAAAATTACAAATTTAAGCTAAAAATAACTAAAAACTAAAATTTACTACTAGAACCTCTATCGTGTGTGTGTGAGAAGTGAGGTCTTTTTATAGTGTCCAGCTGAAGCTTCTAGGACCTCTGCCTTGCTCTCCAAACTTTTAATCCTGGCCAATCATTTCTTCAATCATTTGATCATCAATTGTAGCCGTTGGATCAATATGTGGACACCTGAGGATTGCCAGGCTGGCATTCTATTGATGTGACGTTTGTGCTTCTTTTGTGAGTATTTTAGTACAAAAACCCACATTAATTTGTGCTTTTTTCATTGATTACGTGGCTCTTCTTGAAAGAGGGCTTAAGTATCCCCTTGATTAGACTAATTTGTCCTTGCATTTGTGCTTGAGCTCCCTTGAATTGACCAACGCACCCTCTAATTTTGATTTGCCCCTTGATTTTACCATGGGGTGAAAATGGGGGAGACGATGAATAGTAAAAGGGGTTCCCGCCCCTTTTTTGACAGTTAAAACTGTTGTAGTTTGGGAAGGTTAACACTTTTGGCCCCTCTCTTTCTTTTCCTCTTTTCAAGTTATAAATAACTTTCGGAAATTGCAAGAATGGCCCTTGTAGATGAAAATTGGCTAAGGCTTTGGATCTTTGGCTTCGGCTTTGTACTCTTCTGATTCTCGTGTCCGTGCTTGCTTGCTTTTGACTGTTTTCTTGTGATTTTTGACTTATCCATACCTGCACACACAAAACACAAATACAAGCATATTTTTGCCATTTTTGGTCTGTTTTGGGTTTAATTGGGTTATTTTAGGTAGGCTCTATCCTGTGGAATTCCTTTTGCCCAACCAATTAAGGAATAGAAGCAGCTTACAAATTACCTGGGTTAAATTCAAGAAGCGTTGATAAAGAAGTATTTCCCGAACTGAAGTCTAGAAGATGGAAGATGAATTTTACCATCTAACCGTGAAGGGGAATGATCTCAACATATGTGAGAAGATTCCAAGAATTGGCAACCTTATGACCCACTATGGTGCCAGATTCTAAGAAAATGATGACGTTTTCAATCGAGGATTGCCTTACAAGTATTGAAGAAATTTTACCAAACCGCCTCTAACTCAAACTACTAGAGGAAGCCATAAACATAGCCCAGAGGCTAATGGATCAGGTAACAAAGCATACTCCAGTGCAAGTATTAAGTGATCACAAACGAAAGTTTAACGACAGAAGAACTTTCAACAACAACAACAACAACAATAACAACTATCGTCACACCAACACCAACAACCGCTATAATAATCACCAACCACAACAGAACAGAAAAGACAGGAAACCTTTAGGTCTTAGTTGTCATTCCACGAAAAAATGGTTATATTAAGAAACCGTTCCCTTGTGTAAGAAAATGCTTCTACAACATACAGACCTTGCCATCTTATTTTAAGAGATGTAATACTGTAACAAGGTGGGGGCCATCTGCCCAGAACTGCAGAAACAAAGGCCAGCCCAATAGAAGAATCCCATTGACAGTTACTTGTCAATAGCCTGTGGAGATAAAGGGCATAATGCAAATCAGTGTCGTAATACCACCACCAACAATGCCCAAAGGAAAACCTACACGTATAAGGGATAGGAATGGCTCCACCACACCCGAACGTAGTCACGGGTATGTTCCTTCTAAACCAACATCTAGCTAGAGTATTATTTGATTCTGGAGCCGATAAAAGCTTCGTATCCATATCTCTTGACTCTAAGCTAAATATTACACCCATTACCATAGATACCTTTTTCAATATCGAAATGGCTAACAGAAACTTAGTAAGCACAAACACTGTTATTCAGGGTGCAACTCTGACTTTGTTAAACCAACCTTTTGAAATTGATCTTATGCCAATCAAACTCAGTAGTTTTGACGTCGTCATTGGTATGGATTGGCTATCCAAGTATCATGCTAGAATTATTTGTGACGAGAAAGTCATCCACATCCCAATCAACGGTGAAACTTTGATCATTCGAGGTAACCAAAGTAAAACCCGACTAAATCTCATATCTTGTATAAAAACCGAAAGATATATATCCTGAGGTTGTAAAGTTTTCGTAATCCAAGTAATGGAAAAGAAGTCAGACAAGAAACGACTAGAAGATATCCCAGTAGTTAGGGAATTCCCAGAAGTTTTTCCTGAAGATCTACCTGGCCTTCCTCCCATTCGCCAAGTAGAATTCCAAATCGATCTAATACCAGGAGCAACACCTGTAGCCCGAGCACCTTATAGATTAGCTCCTTCAGAAATGCAGGAACTATCTAACCAACTTTAAGAGTTATCAGATCGAGGTTTTATCCGACCAAGTACTTCGCCTTGGGGAGCTCCTGTCTTATTTGTCAAAAAGAAAGACGGATCTTTCAGGATGTGTATCGATTACTAGGAGTTGAATAAACTTACCGTAAAGAATCGTTACCCATTACCCAGGATTGATGACTTATTTGAACAACTTCAAGGTTCGAGTGTCTACTCGAAGATTGAGTTAAGATCAGGCTATCATCAACTGAGAGTCAGGGATTAAGATATTCCCAAGACTGCTTTCAGAACAAGATACGGACACTATGAATTTCAAGTGATGCCCTTTGGTTTAACTAACGCGCCTGCTGTATTTATGGATCTTATGAATCGTGTGTGTAAACCATACTTGGACAAATTTGTGATAGTGTTCATCGATGATATTCTCATCTACTCTCGTAACAAAGAAGAGCACGCAAATCATCTGAGAATAATCCTAAAATTACTCAAGAAAGAGAAGTTGTATGCCAAGTTCTCCAAGTGTGATTTTTGGATTCGTATCGTGCAATTTCTTGGACACTTAATTGATAATCAAGGACTTCATGTTGACCCCGCCAAGATTAAAGAAGTTAAGAATTGGACATCTCCTACTACACCCACAGAAATACGTCAATTCTTAGGACTCGCCGGTTATTATCGGAGATTTATCAAAGATTTCTCAAAGAATGCAAAGTCTTTGACTGAATTAACCCAGAAAAACAAGAAGTATATCTGGGGCGAAGACTAAGAGACAACTTTTCATCTGCTTAAATAGAAGCTATGTGAAGCTCCAATCTTAGCATTACCAGAAGGAAATGACTATTTTGTTGTTTACTGTGATGCATCCCATCAAGGTCTGGGAGCGGTGTTAATGCAAAGAGAGAAGGTTATTACATATGCATCCCGACAACTTAAGCCTAATGAAGAAAACTATACCACTCATGATCTCGAATTAGGAGCAGTAGTGTTCGCTCTTAAAATTTGGAGACACTATCTGTATGGCACCAAATGTACTGTGTTCACTGATCATAAAAGTCTTCAGCATATCCTTGATCAGAAAGAGTTGAACATGAGACAACGTCGTTGGCTAGAATTGCTTGCAGATTTCGATTGTGAAATTTGCTGCCATCCTGGAAAGGCAAATGTTGTAGCAAATGCATTAAGCCGGAAGGAACGAATTAAACCACTCCGAGTTAGATCATTAATTATGACCATTAATCCAAACTTACCCTCACAAATTCTTAAAGCTTAAACTAAAGCACTCAAAGAAGAAAACATCAAGGCTAAAAACTTACGAGGAATGGACAAATCATTTGAAATACGTCCTGATGGAACCCGATGTATCAAGAATCGAAGTTGGTTACCACTCTTTGGTAATCTGAGAGACTTGATCATGCATGAGTCCCATAAATTGAAGTATTCCATTCACCCAGGTTCTGATAAGATGTATCAGGATCTAAAGAAACTCTATTGGTGGCCTAATATAAAGGCAATCATCGCTGAGTATGTTGGCAAATGTTTAACATGCTCTAGAGTTAAAGCAGAATGTCAGAAGCCATCCGGCTTACTGGTACAACCGAAGATTCCTATGTGGAAGTGGGAGAGAATAACAATGGATTTCATCACAAAACTGCCCAAAACATCAAACGGACATGAAACAATCTGGGTCATTGTCGATCGCCTCACCAAATCCGCACATTTCATCCCTACCCAAGAGACAAATAGTATGGAAACCCTTACAAGATTATACATAAAGGAAGTAGTCTCCCGGTATGTAGTGCCAATATCTATCATCTCGGATCGTGACAATCATTTCTCGTCTAGATTTTGGCAATCATTACAAAGTGCTTTAGGTACTCAATTAGACATGAGTACGGCATATCATCCCGAAACTGATGGACAAAGTGAAAGAACCATCCAAACACTTGAAGACATGCTTCGAGCCTGTGTTATAGATTTTGGAAAAGGATGGGAAAAACACTTACCATTAGTAGAACTTTCTTACAATAACAGTTACCATGCCAGTATTAAGGCAGCACCATTTGAGGCACTTTATGGTCGAAAGTGTAGATCACCTGTTTACTGGGCCGAAGTTGGAGATGTTCAACTTATAAGACCAGAAATAATCCATGAAACCACTGAAAAGATAGTGCAAATTCGACAATGCTTGCAAGCTGCAAGAGACCAACAAAGAAGATATGCTAATATAAGATGAAAGCCTTTAGAATTTCAAGTTGGAGATCGTGTTATGTTAAAAGTGTCACCTCATAAAGGTGTCATCCGATTCGGAAAACGAGAAAAGCTTAACCCCTGGTACATTGGACCTTTCAAAATCCTTGAACGGATTGGCCCAGTGGCATATAAACTTGAGCTTCCTGAAGAGCTCAGTAATGTCGACAATACTTTCCACGTTTCTAATCTAAAGAAATACTTATCTGACGAATCCCTTGTCATTCCAATGAAAGAGCTTCGACTCGATGACAAACTCAACTTTATGGAAGAACTAGTAGAGATCATGGATTGAGAAGTCAAGCAACTGAAGCAAAGTCATATTCCTATAGTCAAAGTAAGATGGAACTCTAAAAGAGGACCAAAATTTACGTGGGAACACGAAGATCAAATTCGTGCCAAGTATCCACATCAGTTTTCAAACATCACTCCGGTATCCAACTAAATCTTAAGACGAGATTTCTTTTAAGGGAGGGAGACTATAACAACCCGTATTTTTCATCAATGTAATTATCCATCTATTAAATTAGATGCACTGTAATATCCATGTATTATAATATAGTAACTAACTTTTTACAAGGAAAATTTTGCTTTATCTCATTATGCAATGTAACTTGCATCTCTAAAGTAAACGAGCTCACGCAACCTCTACCAATGTCATCTATATCTATGTTTATATCATGTAAACATCCTAATATGTCAAGTTGATATCTTAATATAATTTTACCAAGTACATTATCCATTTAACGTACTTTTCAAAACGTTATATCAAAACAAGCATTAAACGTTAACGTTTATATCAAAACCCTAATTATATTGCAGGTGTATACATATAAAAAGAATGTGCAACCCTAAAAAAGCATGTGTACAAGTATCAATACATAACATTTGAATATCTTTTCCCTCCTAAACTAAGTTACAACTTTCTAAAGCACAATGTATAAGCTAATCATGCCTAAAAACCTAATTAGGTCATTTAAGCTCCTAAACCATGTTTAAACTTTACCACCACTTTAGTACAAGGTACAAGCACTTAATGCATGACTTCTAAACCCTAAACCTAAACCCTAATTAATCCTAAAACCCTAATCTAAAACCCTAAACCCTAAACAAAACCCTAAAACCCTAATTTCACTTTAAACCTAAAACTAAACCTAAACCTTAAAAACTAAAAACCTTAATCTTAAACCCTAAACCTTAATCCTAACACTAATCCTAAACCTTAAACTATCATTAATCCTAATCCTAACCCACATTTTAAAAACCTAAACCCTAAGCCAAACCAAAACCAAACCCGACACCCCTTTATTTTCATTTTTTACCCATTTTAAGCAATCAAGCACCTCAAGCACCTCCCTTGCATCACCATGACATCACCTAGTAGCCACCCTAGCACCTTAAAAACACCTTATTCACCTCCCTTGGCCACCAAGTTGCATGATCACCTCCTTGTCACTCCTATGTAGCCGAACCTCCTCCAACACCCCCCGCCTTGCTTAGCTACCCTTCTAGCCCTCAATACTTATCACCTAGCATCCCTTAATCACCACTCTATAGCCCTTGACCCTTAGCCACCAAGAAAACTTGGGCACCAAGGGTTTCAAGCCCTATATAAAGTCGAAACATGCACACCTATTTAAACACACCTTAAATCTTCATTACAAACAAAAATGGAGTTCTAACTCAGCCAAGGAAGAAGTATAAGGTCCCTAAGCTCATAATAGAAGCCAATAATCAAGATAAAGAACCCTTGAAGTCGTTATTAGGCGTATGAACCCGAAAACCCCATCTCGACACATTTTAGCTCAAGTAAGCTCAAAATATTGTTCAATAATCTTATAATCTGTATTAGAATGTTCATAATACTCTTAAGATCATATATGAACTCTTGTTAAAGCCTTGAATCCTCAAACCCATGCGTTTTTGGTTAAAACCCTAAAAATGACCCGTTTTGATTTTTTAGCTAACGAATCCTTTTTCTAAACTTTTGTTACGTTAGAACATCTTATTTTAGCTTATTCTAATAAGCTATAACCTGCAAATATCATTTGGAACCCTAAAATAAGCTTGCATGGCTTTTTGGACTTGATTTGCAAATGTTTTCATGCATAGGGGTATATATCATAACTTTCTAAAATTTATAACTAGAGGGGCTGAAAATGTCATTATTCTAAAGTTATAACTATAAGGACCTATTTTGCCAAGTTCTAAAGTTAAAGGTTTAAATTATATATACTTTATATATAAAGGACTAAACTTGTAAAAGTTTATAAACCAAGGGTATATATTGCCATTTTTGCAAACTTAAAAATATAAAATATAATATTTTTATATAAATTATAAAAATATATATTAATATTATAAAACTCAATTTTATTAAAACCCGACACATTTATCGTTATTAATCAACGATCGACGCATTATAAAACAATTACGTTATATAATTAACGTAACTTATCATCGACTAGCTTTTGAAGAAACTTAAAATCTTATCCTACACTTTACTAGGAACTATTATGTGAGGAGTTTCATTTGGGTATACGTTTTGACGAGTTTACTGGATTTACGATTTAAAGTGTCCTGGCTCCTCAAACGTTTACTACATGACCTCTGAATTATGATGGCCCGAACAGTGATGCAATATTTCCATAAATTAATAAATCAAAGTAATACGTTAAACTCTATAAAGTTTTGAAACATAAACCATCACACTAAGACTTGACATATTACCCCAGGTTGCGTGACATAGCTGTTACTTTCACTTGATATACTTTTGCCATCAATCAGATTTCCCCTGTTAAGGTGAGTTCATAGCCTCGCATTTAACTCTTTTAAATGTTTCATAAACCCGCGAGGGGGATACATGCTATAAACCATGAATACAAGTGTTTTCTAAATGTATGCTATCCTGATATATTATTGCATCTGTTGTCTAAGTCTCTTTATGCCAAAAGACCCCCACCATCATGGACCATTAATCACTTGCGAGTGAACGCGAATATTGTGGATAGGCCTATCGGGGTTGACGAATCCCGTTTGTGTTAGCCGGATAGGTAACCAAACGCACTATATTTGAAACTCATAGGTATATGGCAATTACCTACACGGGGGCCATTATCATTATATATATCATTATTGATATATGTATACAAGTCAGTTTGAGTGCCATGAGCTTAGACGCAATAATACTGTTTTCTAAAATAATTGTACTCATTGCAATTATTACACTATAGGTGTATAACAACGTAACCACTATAACTTGTATTCAAACTCTTTAACATAACTATGAATTATCACTCAACCTTTGTGTTGACTTTTAAGTATTTTATCCAGGTATCTGACACCTTAAGGCACGGAGTGCACGGACTTGAAAGGGCTAAACTGTTATCAATCCAAACTTTATGGTTTTTCATGTAAGTTTGGATCCTCTCTTTGTAAAACCGATGAATAAATGAATGATAAACTACTTTTCCAAAACGTCTCATTTTATGAGTCTTTTCATATGATTAAGACTGTTGTACTATGAAATAAAAACCCCATAATAGCTCCGCTGCTATATGTTAAAAATGGGGGTGTTATAGAACGCGACCCGGATCGCGATCTGGATCGCCAATTTCGGCATTCCGGTCAACGACGGTCAACGATTGTGTACCTTGAAATTTTCCGGTGGACTGCTTTATTTTCCGGTGGACTGCTTTGAAAGAGAGAGAAGAATGAAACGGCTGAAAGAAAGAGTGAAAGAAAGAGGAGATCTCCTTAACCTAATAACTATATAAATGGGCAGCTGTCAAAATTTGTTATTCTTTTTTTTTTGTTTGGGCCAGCTGATAAGTTAATGGGCCACCCAAGTTATTTAATATAACCCAAATATTATCTTTGATGTTAATTAATAATGGGCTTTCATTTAAAACTTATAGAAGTATAAGTATAATATCATACATTGTACCAAATTTGGTACATCGTACCAAATTATATGATACATCGTACCAAAGCAAACCGGAATGTACCATAATGAGCCACAAGACATAGCACACGGTGAGATTCGATACGAGATATAGCCACTATAAATGGTAAATAAGGTTTATATAGGAAAATACAATAGAACATGTTTTGCCAGAACAAGTAAATAACAATAAAGATGAATACGCGAGAGAATCAAAACAAGCTTTTCATATCATATATAAAAGCATTAGTCGGTTACATTCAACCCATAATGGGGAACTTGATTTACGCTAATACTACTACTATCAACTGGCTCTACTATTAGCCTAAAGTCCATACACAACATCATGGACGAAAACCTAAACGCCTCGCAGCGAATGTCTCTAATCTCCTAAATCGCATCCTGTCATAGTAGCGGAACCTACGGATCTGCCTAAGCTCACTCTCTATAAAGCTCACGCGTCGCCGAAACCTATCGGCTCTCGCTCTCTCCATCATCATGGTGCCTCGAAGTCTCGCGTTGCTCCTCTCCAAGGATGCAACCTGATCAAGTAAGCTAGCTCTCTCTCCACCAGCAATCAAACTCCTCGACTCCAACTCTCTCTGTCCCGTCTTAATGTCCTCTATCCTCTGAAGAGGTATCTCTATAACATGCTCATAAATATCCTGCAAACCCTCCTCAACATGCTCCAGATGCTCTACCACATCGAGCATAAGCATATCATCAGGGATATCAATCCCAGTAGCCACATCCACTCTAACCTCCATAGTACCTTTATCACTGGACTCGACCTCGTCCTCTACATCAATCCCAACATCGACCTCCATATCAATACCTGCATCAACCCCAGTCACAACAACCTCAACAGCCGTAGCATCGGCCTCAATGTCCTCTAACACATCTATATCAATGTCCTCCTCAACACTATCCTCTGGTGAAGTAGAATCCCTAAACCTCTTGCGCGGTGGGAGGAGATCAACACGAGAATGAACTAAAGCTCTCATAACATGGATAAATGAAGTCACGGTAGCAGCAGGGAACCTACATCTCTTGTGAGATGGTCCAGCAGATGACTCGAAAGAATAATCCCCAGCTGACGACTCAAATGTCGTCGGTGGATACATGGTAGATAATGGGGCAGACCTCCAACGGAGATAGGCCTCACTACACCGTGGAGTCCTAGCAAGTGATGGATGAACAAATCTCGGTGGTGTAGATGAATCAGCTACAGTGTTGTCTAGTGATTCATGTCTGGACAAAGAATGACCCAAAATAGAATGCCCAGATGTCGAATGATCTAAAGATGAATGGCCCGATGATGATCCGGAAGTAAAACGATCCAAGTGATGTGATGTGTACCTCAATGCTAAACGATGAGAAGGTAAAGGTCTAACTGACTTCCTCGCTGTCAATGCCCTACATGGCCCACCAGGATGAGTACGGTAAAGTCGACCAATGGGAATGTCCTCCCCGGGTCGGATAAGAATAGCTCGTCGTCGACGAATCCCGGGTGGGGCAACAGGAGCAAGTGGAAACTCAGATGATGGTGCAATAATAGCAGATGGTGCGGGTAAAATGGGAGCAGTAGGGATCTCTAGAGTAGAAGTAGTAGATGATGATGATCGTGATGCAACTCTGCTCCTCAATCTAGTAAGCATAACATCATGAGGTGTAGGTGATACATGCCTCTCGGGTATCTCAGTATTTGACTCTGAATCGTCTGAACACGGAAAAGGTGAAATCATAGGTGCTACAGATACGGGAGGTGGTGAACTCTCCGATGGATCAGCCTTTGACGATGAATGAGTATCAAACTCGAGCACCCCGGCAGGTGAGGCAACTGCAGCCTCCCCCACCTTCGGTGCAACCGGGACCTCAACAGAAATACAACCGATAAGGATAACTCACGGAAAAGAGGATCTCACACTCTCGACTGATACGTCCGAAGAAATAGAAATAATTGGAGCTGCCATAACCTGCACAAGCAAGAGTTTATATAAATCCCCTTTATATCAAACCATGCCAATGCGTGTAATGCAGAAAAATATAGATGTAAGGTATAGTCATGGCAAAATTATACGTAATATAATTATGGAAGTGTATTATAATTAATACCCGTATACTTATCGATAGTAATTATATACGTAAGCAAGTAAACACGTAGGATCACATACTGGTTATAGACCAGACCTAAATATACTACCTGGTTCTCTATAACCTTGGCTCTGGATACCAATCTGTCACACCGCCAAACGGGGCCTGGACGGAATCATGTGTCCGGGGGCGTGACGTCATAATATTCATCACACAAGATACAAAGAACGACCTCTAAGGGTACGTTTAAAAATCCAACATCGTTGCATTAAATAAAATAGTTAAAATTTTATATAAGTTCTTAGATAAAATGCGGAAGCGAATAAAAGGTTTTAAAGTTTGACAACGATGTTAACATAGATAATAATAATTCTTGAAAATCGGTCCAATGCAAGGCAACACCATAAAGCAAGCAAAGACATCCACAACTAAGCACCTGAGAAAAACATGCTAAAACGTCAACATAAAGTTGGTGAATTCATAGGTTTGAATTTAGTATTAAAAGTGGACCACAAGTTCACAGTACGCACGTGACATTTATAATAGATACAACTTCACATAAAAAATATTTACTGTTGCGCTAAGCTCATGACACCGAGGCTCAATTCGATGCAACATATTATATGCCAAACAAAATATTAATTGCCCTAAAGGTATCTGACCAAGATAACTTAATGAAATCCGACATGGTATATATCCGTTTGTTCGTGTCTCCCGAATCTAGCAAGCGCTACTTACCCGGATAGGGATAATTAGTCCCAATAGATCTATTTACAACACTCGCGCTCACTCAACCGGTCCTCCGGTCAAGAAATTAACGGTTCATGATAGTTCAGGCATTAGTGGTCTATTCGCAACTTAGGCAACACGTAATCAGGAAAAGGCAACGTAAAGTAACTGTGTCCAAAGTTTAAAAACAAGCAATGTTTCTCACCCCAAAATAGTAAAGTAAAGATAGTAAAACGTGGGGCTATGAACTCACCTTTAGCAAATGGTGAGATAAATATCAATGAAGAGATATAATGCCAAGAGGTCCTACTTGAGACCTAAATCAATGACGCGTCTTAGAAAGACGGAAAGTATACGAAACTTGTACGAATCGTTTATAAGAGAAAAAGTCATCCATGAGTGTTTGTGCTTTGACTTAATTAACAAAACGTGACTAAATAATATTATAGAGTTTTTCGTTAAGTTTCGGCGTTTAACCAAATTTTTTTATTTTTAGTAAGTTTCTATTTTAGGAAAGTTTTTAGTTTCGGGACGTTAATACCTTCCCCTATATTTTCTAGATCCATATTTCCATAAACGCACTAGGGAAACCTAAACGTCCATCCTTCATATCCATCACGCTAATATTCACTAAACTTACTATTTATAGTAACCTTAGCGTTTTTCTTAAACTATGTTAACGACGTCTTTAAATGATACTAATCAATATATATGTGTCATTATATGTTTCGCTAGTGTTTTAAAACCTCAAAATATCCCGAAAGTGTCCGAAAACTCATTTTACTATTCACATCAGCACCTATGTAATTTATTTTGCCGAAAAATGTTTCAAGTTTCATTTGGCTATAACTTGGCCGTTTTAAGTCCGATTTTAGTGTATAATATATGAAAAACTATCTACTCGAAACGAGCTCTCCAAAAACTACTTTTACGCCTAATGAAAACATTCCTAAGTCGACCAAAAACTCAAAACAATTTCGGATCAGCAACTATGTATTTCACAAACGCTTTCAAAAATCACGCCAAACTTCACAATAGTGCCTAATCTAGCCTAATTTCCATTCACAACTAATCCACAACAAAACCACACCTAAAACTAACCTAATCCCTTCATTTCTATTGTTGCAACTCACTTTTCAACTCACATCACCAAGATAATAAAGTCGTAAACATGTTACTTCCATTTTTATAAAAGATGACAAGATATTATTTCATTTCTTTTTGAAAAATCAACACAAACACCATAGGAATCATAGATCTATGCAAGAACATAACATATGTAGGATGAAAGTAGAAATGAAAGTATAAGTTTCAAGATAAGCTTACAAATATGAAGAACAAGAAGCAACAACACAAGATCTATACCCAAGAACACTAGATCTTGAAAACCCACTAATAAAACTAGAAACCCTAACTTTAGATCTTGAGAAAAACCCTTGAAAATCAACCCACCAATACTTGTAATCACCTTAAGAAACCTTAGAAATGAACCTAATATGCTTGGATCTTGCAAGAAATCAAAGATATGAAAACCCTAAAAGGGGTGCTTGTTGCCGTGGGCTAAGAGAGAAAAAGAAGAGGAGAATTTTTTTTTTGGTGAAGTAAAATGTATGAATGACCTAGGTGTGAGATAAGGTGGTATTTATAGGTGAAATTTTAGGGTTTTGAGGGCCACATGTGACTCAAACACACCAAGGGTGTGTGCCCTTAGGTTCAGCCGAGCATAGGGAAAAAAAGGGGAGGACCAAACATTTTGACTAGCCAAGGTTCAAGCCATGGGTCTTGGTTTTGAATTTCAAGTCAAAGGGTGGATAAGTGATCACATGTATGTCATACATAAGGTCTTGTGCATGGTAGTGACTCCATGAGAAGTCACTATCTTCCTCTTACACACACATGCATAATAAAACAAGAAAGATGCCTTTGATTTAATTTCAAGGTTTAAGGTTGTTTTGGTTTGGTTTAGGCGTTAAAAATTATAAGGGGGGATATGAACAAAATTTTTGACTTATCAACACGAGATGATCGATAACTAAAGTTTACACGAAAAGATTTCGGGTTTCCCGGGTTCCGTTTGATCAAAAACGCGGAAAACGCAAATTAAACGCTAAAACGTAAAAATAAGTATCGGAGGTGATCGTAAGCTACGAAACACTTAAAAAAGATAAAATAACTCATATAATATCTAAACTAATCAAAATCCGAAGTCGGAACGCGTCCGATGACGTTTTTCAGATTTACGCGGGTTAACTTTCTGGTAAACTGCCAGATTCAAACGTAACGTATAAAAGTCAAAATAATGATCGGAAAAGTTTAAAATATTGATTTGGAAATTACGGGGTGTGACAGCTACAGATGACCATCATGCAATAACTCTAAGAATGAAGTGAAAACAAAGTGGGGATTATGTGTGAGTTAACAAAATATAATAACCCGAGTACTGTTCATCCCCTCATATATCACTGTAGCAGTGATATTATATTCCATAATTGCCAACGTATGTCTAGCAGAGTTGGTCAGGAGGCTCTTCTCCATGCGAGAGGTCTCAAGTTCGAGTCTCCCCATGGTGGTTTCCTCTTGTAAACGAATGGGAGTGGGCTCCCACTAACTATATATGTACTAACCCAGTCGTTCTAAAAAAAACAGTGAGTCGGACGGTGTGTTTATCCGTCAGATTAAGAACGGCTCAGGTGAGGTGTGTGGGTGGTGAATGAGTATGTGATTGTTTAGATGGACGTGTATGGAGCAATGAACTAACGTGTATGGACCGGGCCTAAGCACTATGGGCCAGATGGTTGCATAAGGTGTACCCGAGCATTTCTAAATTTCTATATATCACTATACATAATAAATGGATGATGTTTTTCCTTTTGAGATTATTTAAGGAAGACGAGTCTTTAAGTCATATGTAGGCGGCTTAATCAAGATATGGGCCAGATGGTTGCATAAGATGTATGGACCGGGTCTAAGCACCATGGGTTAGATGGTTGCATAAGATGTACCTGAGCATTTCTAAATTTCTATATATCACTATACATAATAAATGGATGATGTGTTTTCTTTTGAGATTATTTAGGAAGATGCGTCTTTAAGTCATATGTAGGCGTCTTGATCAAGATATCGAGTGACGATTTCCAACTAGCCCATACATAAATAACATAATCTATTTGTTATCATGATTTCAAATCTTTAAATGAATAATTTACGAGGTATAAACAAATCGCGAAATATTGCTCTAACCGGGCTATAGTTATTGTGTCTTTTTAAGCATCAACAAGAAAAAAAGATATCGAGTGACGATTTCCAACTAGCCCATACATAAATAACATAATCTATTTGTTATCATGATTTCAAATCTTTTAATGAATGATTTACGAGGTTTAAACAAACCGCTAAATATTGCTCTAACCGGGCTATAGTTACTATGCCTTTTTAAGCATCAACAAGAAAAAAATCTATGGATTTTTCTAGTCATGTACAAAAAAACCTTATCACTACCCGCCAAATTTTTATACCACCATCCAAACACCCCAAAAATTCCTCATTCCTGCAAAAAAAATGGCCTTCACTTCAGGAACCTTAGCCTTTGCAGCAGCGCCACCATTATCCACCATTAACGACACTTCAAAGGTACAAAAACACATCATTTCATGCTCAAATTCTTCTACTAATAACATTACTGATGAACAGCAACAAGAAGAACCAATAAAATTTACTTACAGTAGAGCATCACCTTCAATTAGATACCCTAATCTTAAAGAACAAAAACCCAATAAAACCCATTTGATAACAAGTCCTAAATTTGATGTTTTTGAGTCATTTGATGATGAAAATGAAGTAAAGATTGGATCTTTAGTAAAAAAGAAGGATACCCATTTGCCGAAATTAGGCGTAAAGGCGGAAAATGAAGTAAAGGTGGGACCTTTGGTTAGAATTGATGATACCCATATGGTGAATTTAGCTTTAAAGGATGAAAGTGATGTAAAGGTGGAATCTTTAAGTGGTTCAAGTCGTAGAGTAGCGAAAAAGATGACTAAGTTAGCGTTAAAAAGGGCAAAAGATTGGAGGGAAAGGATTCAGTTTTTGACTGATAAGATATTAGCGTTGGAAGGTAATGAATTTGTGGCGGATGTGTTGGATGATAGGAAGGTGCAAATGACGCCTACTGATTTTTGTTTTTTGGTGAAGTGGGTTGGGAAGTCGAGTTGGCAACGGGCGTTGGAGGTTTACGAATGGTTGAATCTGCGTAATTGGTATGCGCCGAATGCTCGTATGCTTGCCACTATTCTTGCTGTTCTTGGTAAAGCGAATCAGGAAGGTTTGGCGGTTGAGATATTTGAAAGATCGGAAGAAGGGATAGATAGTACTGTGCAGGTTTATAATGCAATGATGGGGGTTTATGCTAGAAATGGCCGGTTTATTAAAGTTCAGGAGATTCTTGAGCTGATGCACGAACGTGGGTGTGAACCTGATCTTGTTAGTTTCAATACTTTGATTAATGCTCGATTTAGGTCTACTAAAATGGAACCAAACATGGGTCTTGATTTGTTGAATGAAGTAAAACGGTCAGGACTAAGACCTGATATAATCACTTACAACACGATTTTGAGTGCGTGTTCGCGTGATTCAAATTTAGAAGAGGCGGTTAAGGTGTATACAGATATGGAAGAAAATAGATGCCAACCTGATTTATGGACTTATAACGCCATGTTATCGGTTTATGGTAGATGTGGATTGGTTAACGAAGCCGAATCACTGTTTTTTGACATAAAGTCAAACGGGTTTGAACCTGATGCGGTAACTTATAATTCTTTACTTTATGCTTTTGCTAAAGATGGCCATGTAGATAAAGTTGAAAAACTTTGTGACGAGATGGTGAGGTTAGGCTTTGGTGAGGATGAGATGGCTTACAATACTGTTATTCATATGTATGGGAAATTGGGTCAACATGATTTAGCGCTGAAACTTTATAAAGAAATGAAATCGCGTGGTTGTGATCCTGATGTTGTTACGTACACAGTTCTTGTTGATTCTTTAGGGAAAAGTAACAAGATTGCTGAAGCTGCAAATGTGATGTCAGAAATGATGGATGCGGGGGTTAAACCGAGTTTAAGAACATATAGTGCTTTGATTTGTGGATATGGGAAAGCTGGGAAAAGACTCGAGGCTGAAGAAACGTTTAATTGCATGGTGAAATCTGGTATTAAGCCTGATCTTCTTGCGTATTCGGTTATGTTAGATATTTATTTACGGTTTGATGAACATAAAGCTATGGTGTTGTATAACAACATGGTTCGTGATGGGTTCACTCCAGATGTATCTCTTTACCAGTTACTTATCCAAGCTCTTAAAAACAAAGACGACCACATTGAGAAAATAGTTAATGATATGCAAACGTTATGCAATTTGAATCCACAAGTCGTTTCGTATACTTTAGTCAAGAGTGAGTGTTACGATCATGCCGCCAAAATGGTTAAACGGGCCATTTTAGATGGTTATGATTTGGATCATGAGAACTTGTTATCTATATTGAGTTCATATAGCTCGTCAGGAAGGCATACAGAAGCACTGGATTTACTCAATTTTCTAAAGGAACACGCACCGGAGTCAGAAAATATCGTGACTGAAGCTCTAATTGTCGTTTTTTGCAAGTCGAATCAGTTAGATTCAGCTTTAGATGAATACAAAAAGAGTACTAATTCAAGTTCGTTTAGTGGGACCTCGTTGATGTATGAGACTCTTATTAACAAGTGTGAAGAGGATCAACTTTTACATGAAGCTTTTCAAGTCGTCTCCGATATGATGTTTATGGGTATACAACCTTCTAAAGTTATTTACACGAATGTCGCTTCTATGTACTGTGAAATGGGATTTCCAGAAACTGGTCATGATTTAGTGAACCGGGCTGAGTCAAACGGAATACCAATTGATGACATTTCCGTTTATGTTGACCTTATTGATGCTTATGGAAAGTCACACCTATTAGAGAAGGCCGAAAGTGTGGTCGGGGGTCTTAGGCAAAGATTTCCGGTTGTTGATAGAAAAGCTTGGAATGCCTTGATACAAGCGTATGCTTCAAAAGGTCAATACGAAAAAGCACGCGCTGCTTTTAATACCATGATGAGAGACGGGCCTTATCCTACCGTTGACTCAGTCAATGGCCTTATGCAAGCTTTAATTGTTGATGGGAGATTGAACGAGTTATACGTTGTGGTTCAAGAGCTTCAAGATTTGGGATTTAAGATCAGTAAAAATTCAATTGTGTTGATGCTTGATGCATTTGCGCAAAATGGGAATGTGTTTGAAGTGAAAAAGATATATAATGGAATGAAGGCTGCGGGTTATTTTCCCACAATGCATCTCTATAGAGTAATGATTGGTTTACTTTGTAGGGTCAAACATGTACAAGATGTCGAAGCGATGGTTGACGAGATGATGGAAGTTGGCTTCAAACCTGATCTTTTTATATACAACTCTTTGCTCAAATTATATACAAAAATTGAAGATTATAGAAAAACTGTTCAAGTCTACCACAAGATTAGAGAAAATGGATTTAAACCAGATGAAGACACATACAATACTTTGATAGTAATGTATTGTCGAGACCATAAACCAGAAGACGGGATGTTACTAATTCAAGAAATGGTCAAAGAAGGTTTAGAACCTAAGTTGACCACTTATAAAAGCCTCATTGCCGCTTTTGGTAAAATACAAATGGTGGAAAAAGCCGAAGAGCTTTTTGAGAAGCTGAGAAGTGAAGGGTATAATCCTGACCGTTCATTTTATCATTTGATGATGAAAACGTATAGAAGTGTTGGAAACCATTCAAAATGTGAGGAGTTACTTAAGTTAATGAAAGAAGACGGGGTTGAACCAACAACTGCAACAATGCATTTGCTTATGATATCTTATGGGAGCTCGGGAAATCCATTGGAAGCTGAGAAAGTACTTAATAATTTGAAGTTGAGTGGCGAGAGCTTAAGTACATTGACTTATAGCTCGGTTTTAGAATCTTATTTTAAGAATCGGGATTATATTGTTGGAATTCAAAAATTTGTGGAAATGAGGGTTGAAGGGGTTGAGCCGGATCATAGAATATGGACGTGCTTCATCAGGGCTGCTAGTTTGTGTAAGACTACGAGTGAAGCAATGATGATCTTGAATGCTATCGCGGGTGCTCATTTTGATCTTCCAATCAAGTACTGGCTACTTTTGTTAGGGGTGACAAACGGGATGGGTTGGGTAACGGACTAATGGGTCAAAATGGGTTTGAGTAAAACGGGACATTTTATTATTACTTGAATAGGTTGTGCAGACCACTTTTTATAATTTAATACCTTTTTTTCTAAAGAGAATAAAGCTGTTTAAATTTTTTCATGCATTTAAATACAATTTAGTTAAATGTTTTAGTATAATCCATTTGACCCGTCAGAATTGCCATCTCTAACTTCTGTCAATCTGTATTTCTTTATGCTTTTCGGTTCATAAGGCCATGAACTCAACATCTATGAGTGTTCTTTACAGGCTCTTGAAAAGCTCAGAATCGATGGTTTTGGAGATGGACCGTGTTTTAGAAGAACTGAAACCTGTGGAAGATAATGCAGCACTTAACTAATGTAAAGCAAATAGAAAAATCTTTTTGGCAATGTTTGAACTTCGGGCCCACGCTTCATGGATATTTCATCTGCGGTCGAGAAGAATATATATCGGCATGATGTCCTTCAGGTAGCCTAAAAGATATGACTGTGTTTTGGAAGAACTGAAACCTGTGGAAGATAATGCAGCACTTAACTTTGTAAATGCAATAGAAGATCTTTTATGGGCATTTGAACTTCGGGCCACTGCTTCATGGATATTTCAACTGGCGGTCAAGAAAGATATATATCGGCATGATGTCTTCAGGTAGCCTAAAAGTTATTATGTGGTAGTAATATAATCAGAATCAGATAACGAGTTGTACTAAAATGAGAGATAGAAATTAGTGTTCACAACTTCAAACGACGCTAGCATATCCAAGCACTGTGATTTTGATTGTTGGTATTTTAAGTTGCAATAGTTAGTTTCAAAAAGCATATCCACACACGTTTTAGTGTTCTTGGTTACAAAAGTTAGATGTCAATAACAAAAAAAAAACACGTTTTCTAATGCAGGGTAAATGAGAAGGACTGGGGAGCGGATTTCAGAAAGTTATCTGCGGGTGCATCTCTTGTAGGTCTTACATTATGGCTCGACAACATGCAAGATGCATCCTTAGAGGGTTTCCCGCTATCTCCAAAATCAGTTGTTTTAATTACTGGGGTTTCAGAATACAATGGTGTCTCATTAAACAGTACACTAAAAGCTTTCCTTTGGGAAATGGGGTCCCCATTTTTGCCATGTAAAACTAGAAGCGGGTTACTCGTTGCAAAAGCTCATTCTCTAAGAATGTGGTTAAAAGACTCGCCTTTTTGTTTGGACCTTGAACTGAAGAACAATGTCAAACTCCCGGAAACAAACTCAATGGAGGTTATTGAAGGGTGTTATATAAGATGTGGGCTTGTTCCTGCTTTTCAAGATATAACCGAGAGGCTTGGAATTGTAAGGCCAAAGAAGTTTGCTAGGTTGGCTTTGATGTCGGATGAGAAACGAGACAAAGCTATTCAGGCTGATATAGACGGACGAAAAGAGAAATTGGAGAAAATGAGAAGATTTGGGGCTACAAGAAAGACGTCTTTTCAGAAGAGGAAATTTGTGAGACGGGAGGCAGTCAGACGTTAAAGTGGTGAAGTCAGCTTAGACTTTTAAAGTGACGTTAAAGTTGACATCAATAGACTGCAATGAATAAAAGAAGAGGTTGACTTTGACTTTAATGTTCAAAATGATTATTTCCAATAACTTCTCGGGATTTTCGATAGGAGATGTTGACTTTGACTTTCATGTCATAACGTGAGGTTTATTTTAGACCCAGTTAGTCCGTTACTGGTGATTTTGAAGTGGTCTTAGATGGTATCAGACTCACGAGTTTGTCGGGTTGACTTCAAGAATGGAGATGGTGTATCTGCAAGTTTGTTTGGCTTTTATAACTAAACCATGGTTATTTTCCAAGGTTATAAATAGCGTGAAGCGTGGCGTAGCGGCATAGCCAAGCCTCAAGCTTTAGCGTGAGGCGTTGCGTCATAGCGTTTTTAAGGCGTGACTCAAGGCGGCAAAAAATATTTATAGAGTGGTCAATATTAGTTAGCTACTAGGATTAAAATTGAGTAACGGGGTTACTAAGCCCGAATCCCATACAACCCAAAGCATAAATACTTGTAAATAAGCTCAAATCCATGAAATTTTTTAAAGCTTCAAAAAAACTCACGCTATATCGCGCTATAGCGCGCTATATGGCGCCTTATTGCACGCCACGCCTCAAGATGACGCCTTGGCCTGTTTCGTAACGTGGAGGCCACGCCTCGCGCTATATCGCCGCTATAGCGCGCTATGGCGCCGCTATTTAGAACCCTGTTATTTTCTTGTATCTTTTACAAGTTTTGTTGTGAATACGATTCGTCAAATATAACCCTTTATTCAAAAAGTTATTATGAACTTACCAAGAGTGTTCTATTTTTTTTTTTCTTCCATTAAGCTGCATATAAGATTTAATTTTACTCAGTTGACATTCAAACGACTCATACAAAAAGAAATAACTTGAACGCTCATGACTTCCTAAAAGACAGTTGACATTCATCATAAGGCAGTGCATGTATACATACAAAGATAATAAATTTTCGATTTTCATTTGATCAGTAACCAACAACCAAAATCTCACAAGGGATCAACAAGCAATTTCTCCTCACCTATATCTTTACATTTATTAACAAAAATCATGAAGCAACGAATAGTACTGTTTACAATGGGTTATTTCCGCAGAAAAAGTATGAATTAACGAATACGACTGACATGGGCAAAGGGCTCCGGGGCGGCTTTTGGGGCGGATTTAGCAGCAACATCTGGGCTCCCAAAAACGTTCCAGAATCTCAATGTCTCATCTCCTGCTGCAGATGCAACTGTACATCCATCAGGGCTCTGTGTCATGTGAAGAACTCTGGATGTATGACCTGTAAGCTCCGCCATCTTAACCATCGAAGGGTATTTCCATAGAGTCAGCTGGTTCTGTGAAAATCCATGTGAGCTCAGCAGCTCACGCTCGTTCTTATTCCATAGAAGTGCACACACTTGTGACCCCGTGTCAACTGAGTTCAAACAAGCACCAGTGTGTGTGTTCCAAAACTTGATACGCTTATCGCTTCCACCACCACCTGAAGCAAGAAGATTAGCCTGAAACGGACACCAAGCAAGCGCCTTAACAGCTGCAGTGTGCTCTTCCATCCTGTGAAGATATTGAGTTGGTGCATTTGCTGATGCCATCGATCTTCTGTCCCAAATGTGAAGAAGATTGTCGTTTCCACCACTAGCTAATTGCTGACCAGAACCTGACCATTTCAACCCGCAAACCTCTTGGTGGTGACCACTATATGTCTCAACTACATGTTCTCTAACTCTAACATCGTTGTTTACAATCTGACCATCCATTCCTCCAGTTGTCAAAATGTGGTTGTTCCAATCCATTGCTCCAACTCGAGATTGATGTCCACCTCTCATTGTCCTTAACTGTTACAATCAAACGAAGAGAGTATAAATAAACATTCATCAAAAGACACCATCATTATATCAAAATCTTGAAATAAAAGATCAGATAATTACCAATCTGTTAGTGGTTGAATCATAAAGCTGCACATCAGAACTGTTTAAACCCACTGAGATGTGGCGACCATCGGGTGCCCATTTAACACTAGTAACTGGACCACTTTCATCGTCAACTGTCACGAGTTCTGATGTATTGCCATCTGTAGCATCCCATAGATACACTGTGTTTGCAAGAGCAATCGCGAGAACATTGCTGCTTCCCCAATCCAACAAGTTCAAATAGTAATCATCGACAAGATCAGGTGCATCCAATGTTCTTTCACAGCTCTATTACACAAACCAAATACAGAAACCACATTTCAGTATAAAAACACAAATCACACAAATATAAGTCTAACAGCAAATGTCTCTAAAAGAGAAGGTTTAATACCTGAGGAATGTGTCTACGGGCTTTGACTGGTTTCGACTGCTGGACCGGTTCAAATAAGTCACTTGGAATCGCTTCAATTGGCGTTGGAGGCTTGTTCTTGAAAGCAAGAATCCTGGTTCTGTTCATGTTGCAACCTTCCGCCAAACGCTTCCTGTACGCTTCCCTTGCCGGCGAGCAGTCAACTGGATTCTCCTTACCTTTTTTCGCTGCTGTCAACATATAGTGCGCGTAGCCGAAATCCATGGCAGATCTATTCGGTATAAACCTATCCAACTACACAAATAAAATATAAAACCCAAATCAGTAACAAAAAAAACCCTTTGAATCATCAACAAATAAAACCCAAATCTTAAAAAAAAACCCTTTACATCAGTAAAAAAACACCTTTATATCAGTAACAAAAAACCCTTTATGTCAGTAAAAAAAAATCTTTGAATCAGTAAAATAAAACTCTTTAAATCAGAAAAAAAAACCCTTTAAATCAGTAGAAAAAAAAGCCTTTAAAATCAGTAAAAAACCTTTAAATCAGTAAAGAAAATAAAATTCTTTATTCAGTAGAGAAAAACCCTTTAAATCAGTAAAAAAAACCCTTTACATCAGTAACAAAGAAACCCTTTTTATCAGTAACAACAGACAAAAACACGTAAACCAGTAACAAAAAAATCAACAAAAGAACTTACGTTTTCGCGGGAATTTTTGCGATGCAGGTATTGTTCCTTGAGCGCGTTACTTGATTTAGTAGCAGAAGAAGTAATAACAGATCCTGCATCCATGATATTAATACTATCAAAAAAAACAAACCCAGTAAAGATTTATATATAATAACAAAGAAAGATATAAAATTTGATTAAATCCTGCAAAAAAAAAGATTAGTTTCACAAGCAAGAAACAGAAATTGATGAAACAAAAGAGAGGGCGATAATGAGATCGAGATCAGCAGATGATTAGAAACAGATTGAGAGAGAAATTATGTGATTGATTTGAGAAATTTATATGTGTTTAGAATTAGGGTTGTGATTTTGTGAGGCGGTGATGGTTTAACGGATAGTTATTGTTTGAATGTAGCCGTTGTAAGTTTTTTTTATTACTGATTTACCCTTTGTTTTTACGTTGAAATTTTAATTACTACATGGTTTTATCTATTTTATATTTAAGGGTAATTTAGTAAAAACAAATTCTTTTACTCCCTCGGTCCCAAAATTATTGTCTCCCGACAAAAAACACACAGTTTAAGAAAATTGCATTTATTACTGCTTTCTCTTTCTTACTTTTTGACAGAAAGACAGTTTTACCCATAGCTATTTAATTAAAGTCTTCTTTAAAGTTTGTAATAATAATTTCAAACAAGGGTAATATAGTAAACTTGATCAAACTTCTCTATCTATTTTTAGTAGTGGACAATTAAAATGGGACATCCCAAAAAGAAAACGTGAACAATAAAAATAGGACGAAGGGAGTAATTTTTAACATTTAATATTCAACAAACAAAGATAAATGTTTTATATATAATATAGATTTAGATATATGACAAATAATAGTTTTAACTTTGTTTTAGTAATTGTTTAAGCCACCTAACTTTGTTTTACCATTAGCTGTTAAAACTTAACTAATTTAGTCAACCGTTTTACCTATAATTTAGAAAAGACGACTTATTATGATCGAAAGTGTTACGGTTTAGGTAGATTTTGATAAGGTTTGGGTAGATTTCGATAATGAATAAGCTGATAACTAGTTCATGGGTGGATATTGTGTTCACCAACTTGAAGCCGACGACTAACTTAAGCGGAATTATCGGATATAGCGGATTAGTGATTAGTGTGACTCAATAGCGAACCGAAGTGTGATCCACTGACGATCCAAAAGGACGATACCAATTGATGAACCAAAAGGACGAACCGAAGGTTGGTCACTAGCTGCCAAGCTCCATGTGATTCCGAAAAGGCCGTCTTAGCCATTGGGTTGTACGAAAATACCATCGAGCCATTGCTTAATTCTCAGAATATGTAAGTAATATAAATAGCCCTAACTATTGATAGTAGAGGGGCATCATATCTTCGGGAGAAATTACTTCGAACTGAACGAGCATTTATATTGGCATACTTGCTTTATACTTAATACTTCATTCATATCACTCATACTCATTCTCACAACGGAGTTGGGTCTCGGACTAAACACCTGAGGCGAGGCAAACATGTGTTGCTTGTCTCATCGCATCTCAAGACTTAGCAGGAGGTGCGAAGTTCCTCGAGGTTTGAAACACGTTAGTCAATCCGAACATCCATGAAGGCCCGAACTTCTCCTCCATATCATAAGCCCATATTATTGCATCTACAATGCTTAGTGCTATTATAGTGCACAATTCTGTTGTGATTTATGTTTTGTTGGTTTTTTTCTTCATAATTTTGCTGTTGTGCATAATTTTGTGGCTGAAATTTCTGTGCATAACTCTATAGCGTGTAGAATATTGTCGCTGGAAATTAGGCGAGCAAAATTGTTATAAAACAATATGTTTGCTGTAATTTTTTGTTATGCAAAATTTAGGGAGGTGATTTAGTCACAGACAAATTTGTATCATCCATAGAATTTAAAAAGGAAATTACATATTTGCCCTTCATATTTGCCCTTCATATTTGCAACAAGCAGGATTACCCGCGCGTTGCTGCGGGACGTTAATTTTTCGCGCGTTGTTGCGAGCCATTGTTATTATTATTATATATTTTTTAATTTTGTGCGGGTTTATTTTTTCGGTCTCAAGTTTAATATTTTTTTTTCCTTATATGAGTTTATATCCCGCGCGTTATTGCGAGGCGGTAAAAAAAATTATGTCGATTATTTTAAAGTTTGTGACTATGTCGATTATTTTAAAGTTGTACGTTTGTCAATATGTCGATTATTTTAAAGTTGAATCGGTACTTTTGTAATATTTTTTTCCTTCTGTTTTGTGCCAAAAATTAAAAAATAATAATAATAATAATTGGGCCGGCCCAAAATGGGAGCCCAGACCCAAAGTGAGAGCCCAACACTGTAGAAACACTGTAGCTTTCACTGTATATCGGTAAATGTATGTATTATAATGTAATGAAACAATCTATTCAATGAAAATTTACTATAGCTGTTAGATATGATATCTTGATTGAACGAGAGTGTAATTATCAAAACAACATGTGTATTAGATTTGATACCTCAATTCATATTCATTTTCATTCTACCGTATTATCAAATTTATACTTGATTCTGATAAGCAAATTAAACGGCACATAAAATTCTACCATATTATTAAATTTATACTTGATTCCGATAAGCAAATCAAACGGCACCTATTTATGTATTATGTAAATAGACGTTTATTATGAGACGGATTGATTAAGGATAAGGACCCTTTAAAGGGTATAGTTCATTTACAAAGATAATATCAGAACCTACTATGAGACTTGATTTTCTTTATCTTTACGAGGGAACTTTTCATTTGAAACTTTAAAGAATCCTTATCCATTGATTAAACATATTTTGATCAATTGCCACCTAGAATTTGAGTAAAAGTTTAAAATTACACATAACAAGGGGTCAATCCAAAATATAAACATGATGTTTGTACTTGGGACAACTGGCTTTTCAGCTTTTCTACACTGTTTTAGCAAAAATGTAATTTCAACCAAGGGACTTGAGGTGCAAATAAGAAACAACGTATGATATATCTATACTTTTTGGTGTAAATCGCAAAGAAATAACAAAAATTATACTGTACTAAGCAAAAAAGTTCATTCATCTTTTCGTTACACATAATACTAAACCGGGTCGAACCGGTTCTAGTCAATGGCCCAAAACCACGTTAATAAAAGCCTAAGTTAACAAGTAAAAGCTAAAAAAACCAAGAAAATGTCTAAACAAGACTAGGAAAACCCGACCCGAATAACATAATCCAAGTTGTGCTTGAACAATGTGACACTAGAAAGATCCGACCCAAATAACATAGACCCATGTAGTAGTTGTAGTACTTGAAGAAGGTGATTCTTGTTGTTGCTTTTTCAAGGGTAGTTTAGTAATTTCATGAGGCTCCACCACATGAAGGAAATGGTCATGATGATGATCATGTGTACCATCATCAAAGTTGAGAGCATAGCTTAAAGGATCATATTGAAAATTGAATTGTTTCTTGGTGCCACCATATAAGGCAACAAGAAATGTGTGTTTGTTCTTCACTGCTTTCTTCATGGCTGCTTTCATTCTCCAAAACAAGCTTCTACATTGCTTTTTTGAGCATGTGTTCATCCACTCAAATTTTCCCATAACTCCCATTTTCTTGCTTGCTTTTTGATGAATCTTGATCACTACCCACTACAAGAAATAGTAAGTTTGCTAGGATGCTCGCTTCAAGAAAGTTGAGATTTAGCACATACCTAGAGAAGTAGATTGTGTTTGTGTTTGTGAGAGAGAAAGTGGTCTAGTAAGCTTGAATACCACCAACTTCAAGAAACTAGGTTTTCTAGTGTTGTGAAATAGCCTTTGCAAGAATATTTGAAGTTGTGTTGATGGAAATTTAAGAAAGGTTTATATGCTTGAAAATGAAGCAGAAAAACAAAGAAGAGTGTTAAAGAAAACTCATTTTTCAAGAGTCTTGAAAAGTAGCATAGAATATTAAGATTCTACAAAACACACATGATGAACTTTGGAACTTTAATATAGGGATCACAAGAGAGGGTTAAGATATCTATTGTACAATGGTTGGATTGGGGTATGGGAGAGTACAATGGATATATATATAAAGTAAAAAATATATATATATGCTTTGTTATTTTTCAGAAAGTATTTTTAGGTGTTTTATGGAGGAAGCTATCTCACTTTGAGCTACAGTGTATTTTACACTCTTCCCCTAAAAAGCCTCTGAATTCTTTTGTACTTCCAGTGATCCCAAAAGGAAAATAAATTCAAACTTTGGTTGAATACATCGAAAAAGAACGTAATTATTACTTTTATTTTTAAAAAATTGACCATTAAACTTTTTATTTCAAAATTATACTAAATACTTC